>JARYGA010010987.1:0-14906 GCA_030545235.1 Helianthus tuberosus
GGTTTCGATGCCATATGGGTAGTGGTGGATAGATTGACGAAAAGTGTTCACTTCATTCCGATTCGTGAGACTTATACGTTAGAAAAGATGTCAGAAGTTTACACTAATGAAATAATAGCACGTCATGGGGTGCCGGTATCCATCGTGTCTGATAGGGATACCCGGTTTACTTCAAATTTCTGGCGAGATTTCCAAGAGCAAATGGGAACCAAATTGTTCATTAGCACTGCGTACCATCCTCAAACAGATGGACAGAGTGAAAGAACGATACAAACATTGGGGGTCATGCTACGGGCATGTATAATCGACTTTGGAGGAAGTTGGGATGTTCACCTACCGTTAGTCGAGTTTTCGTATAATAACAGCTACCAATCTAGTATTAAGATGGCACCGTACGAAATGCTTTATGGTAGGAAGTGTCGAACCCCGGTATGTTGGGGTGAAGTGGGTCCACGTGAACTCGCTCACCAAGATATAGTACGAGCCACGAATGAAAAGATCGATATAGTTCGGGCACACTTGAAAGCGGCTCAAGACAGGCAAAAGGCGTATGCTGATAAAAGGAATAGGCCAATCGAATTCCAGGTTGGCGACATGGTCATGCTAAAAGTTTCCCCATGGAAGGGTGTTATTAGATTCAGAAAAAGGGGGAAGCTAAGCCCGAGGTTTATTGGGCCATTTAAAATTATCGGAAGGGTTGGCAAGGTAGCTTACCGCCTTGAGTTACCGGAGGAATTAAGTGGGATTCATGGCACGTTTCACGTGTCACAATTACGAAAGTGCCTAGCAGACGAAACGACCTATATCCATTACGATGATATCGAAGTGGATAATAGTCTGAATTATGCGGTGAAACCGGTGTAGATTTTAGATCGAAAGGTCAAACATTTACGAAATAAACAAATTGACCAAGTCAAAATCAAATGGGAGCATAGGAAAGGTTCGGACACTACGTGGGAGTCCGAAGAGGAGATGCGACGTCTCCACCCTACATTATTTGGTACGTACTTAGGTTTCGGGGACGAACCCCTTTTAAGGGGGGGTGGACTTGTAACACCCCGAAAAATGCAAATCATTTATTTAAATATAAAGTTGATAAATAAACTAGTTAACTAACTAGGATTTTAAATAACCCAGTTAGGTGAAAGTCTTGTAGTAACCTACAAATGGGTTAAAATGCTACATTTGAACCAAAGGAAAGTCTAGGGACCAATTCTGTTCAAAATGAAACTAATATTGATATAATCAAAAAAAAAAAAAAACACTAACATTTGTCTGTGTTCTTGGTGGAGATCGACCAGGAGCGACCCCAAGCTCATTCAAGCCCTAGTCTGCATAAAAACTCTAAATTGAAGGATCAAACTCAGTCCAAATCAAAATCCGAACATAGATTATTGATCCTCATCACAAGAGGATCACAAGGTATGTAAAATTTTGATAAATCTCTCAACTTGAAATTCTCATGAATTGGGAAAATCTGAAATTAGGGTTGCATGTGTATGTTATGATGATTAAGGAACAACTATAGTGTCTAGGGACAAACCCTAGACCAATACAAGTTGAAATCATATGAAATTTTAGTGAAACCTATGAACACCATTGTAGGTGATTAGTGGGTTATGTGTAAATTGATGAACACTAGGAAATAGATTGTTAATCTAGTGTAAAATGACAATTTTGAAGTGATTCCAGAAAATTAGAAGTTATCAATCATGTAAAAAGGTTGAATGATGTGAAATTAGGGCTAAATGATAAACTAGAGAGTTGATGTTTAATCATGTAAAAATCTGCCCACGAAGTGTTTGCTGAAATGCCTCTATGAAGGCTTAAAACTGAAATTCCGAGTTTAAACGCATAATCTTGATGTTTGATGTATTATGCGAATTATGATTTAAAGAGAGTTCTAAACATATCATAAATGAACTCTATAGGAACGGGCGCAGGAGCATCAAGCGGACAAGCGGGTGGCGAACCACGTTTGAAGGGCATAATTTGAAGGTACGTAACTTGATTGGTTACGTTAAGAGAGTTGTTGATAAGTTTTATAAATCTTATTGTTGAATCGAAATCTGCGTTGAAATTATATTGATTATGGTTATATGTGAATTAATAGACTTAGTATAGTAAACGAATCAATTGGTAGTCATCATAAGTGGATGATTCCACAAGATGAGCCAACGGGTCTATTAGTTGTGAAAATTGTAGTTTTAAACGTTCTAGTAGTCGATAATGGCGATAATAGTCACAAAGGCATTAAACCATGAAATTGGTAAGAAATGCGGGTGATAATAAGCCCCGGATGTTGGGCATAAGGCGCCATAGGTTTATTAGTTAAATGGTAGAAAAAATGAGTAAGGTTAGAATGGGTCGAATAATTACATATCGACATATGGTCTTTCGGTCCGTAAATAAATTTTTCGGTATGGTAATCGTAATAGGCATGTCGGTAATGAATTTACAGACGTATAGGAAAAAGAATCACCTAAAACGGACTTACGAGTCAAAAGTTATGCACATTTGAAGTTGAAATCTGAGTTTTCCGGAGCTGGCAGAAAATGCAGCTCAATAAACATGAGCTGCTGGAAAACCCGATCCCCCGCGCCATGCGGAAGATGACCAAATTTGTGCCGCGACACGCGACGCCCGCCGCGCCACGCGACAAAATGATCGGAACCTGCCGCGACACGCGGCAGGGTAACTTTCAAAAATTTATTTTGTTTTTCATGTTTTGATGCTAGAACTTGTTTGTATAATCCAATTCATGGTCAAAACTAACATTTTGGGTTGTTATGACCTTAGGTAAAAGTGGGAACTATCCGGATGGCGATCAAGCAATGATGAAGAACCGAACACTACATTTTGAAGCTTCCGCAATGTTTTAAATCTTTAGTAGTCTTTGTGTATGGGTTGTAAACACTTGTTAAACAACTTTTGAAATGTTTTAACTTAGTCATTAGTTGACTAAGGTTGACGTTACTTATGAACTCCGTAAATGAAAATTATGTTACTTAATTAATATTTCAATTGAATTGGTATAATCTATTATTAAAATCAAGTGAAAATTAGACGGGTGTTACACTGTTGAGGATGAATCCGATTTTGATACCATTCCTACTCGAGAGGAGCTTATTCTCCTTTCGAGCGAGGAATCTGCTGGTTCATCTCATGGGCTTATTCACCATTCGCCACATGCGGGTTCATTGAGAACTTCTCGAGAATAGCCACTCCTCTGACTACGTTGACCCGCTAGAATGTCAAGTTTGACTGAGGTCCAAAACAGCAAGAATCTTTTAAGATTCTCAAGCACAAGTTGAGCAATGCTCCAGTTCTAATCCTACCTGAGGGTATTGAGGATTTTGTCATGTATTGTGATGCCTCGCACACTGGCATGGGCTGTGTGCTTATGCAGAGAGGCAAAGTGGTTGCCTATGCATCACGACAACTAAAGGTGCACGAACGGAATTACACCACCCACGACTTGGAGTTGGGTGTCGTTGTATTTGCACTTAAGTTATGGAGACATTACTTGAATGGCACAAAGTATATTATATACACTGACTATAAAAGTCTCCAACATCTATTCAATCAAAAGGATTTGAATATGAGACAACGCCACTGGATGGAAATACTGAATGATTATGATTGCGAGATTTACTATCATCCCGGCAAGGCAAATGTGGTTGCCGATACGCTGAGTTACAAGGAAAGGGTTAAGCCGATTAGGATTAACACCAAGAGCATTGAGCTCAGATCTAGCTTGAATGGGAAGCTATTGGATGCGCAAAAGCAAGCCTTGTTAAATGCTAACATTCCTAGTGAAGGATTGGGTGGAACTATTGATCAGTTGTCACCTGGGAAAGATGGAATTCTTAGATTCAGTGGTCGAATATGGGTTCCAATCTTTGGAGGACTTAGAGATCTAATCCTCCAGGAAGCACATAGTTCTAAATATTATGTTCACATTTGAGGTGACAAAATGTATCAAGATTTGAGAAAGAATTATTGGTGGATGGGTATGAAGAAATCCATAGCCACCTATGTAGCTAAGTGTCTGACGTGTTCACAAGTTAAGGCTGAACACCAAAAACCGTCAGGACTTCTACAACAGCTTGAAATTTCCACGTGGAAGTGGGAAATGGTAACAACGGATTTGATTGCCAAGTAACCTAATACTAAACGTGGCAATGACACGATATGGGTCATCGTGGATAGGTTGACGAAGTCAGCTCATTTCTTGCCCATAAAGGAGACGTATAACTCTGACAAGCTAGCTAAGTTATATGTGGATGAGATTGTGACCCTGCATGGTGTGCCAATATCTATTGTAACTGATAGAGATACTAGATATACTTCTCATTTCTAGAAAACTTTCCAGCAATCATTAGACACAAGATTAAATTTTAGTACGGCTTACCATCCTCAGACAGATGGACAGAGTGAGCATACAATCTAAACTTTGGAAGACATGCTTAGGGCATGTGTGATCGACTTGGGTGGTAGTTGGGATGGCCATCTCCCCTAATAGAATCCTCCTACAATAATAGTTATCATACGAGCATCAAGGCTGCTCCTTTTGAGGCCTTGTATGGGAGAAAATGTCGAACGCTCGTCTGTTGGGCTGAAGTTGGGGAAGCCTAACTATCAGGACCAGAGATTATACTGGAGACCATAGATAAGATTGTGCAAATTCGTGATCGTCTCAAAGCTGCCAGGGATAGGCAGAAAAGTTATGCTGATAAGAGGCGTAAACCTCTAAAGTTCCAAGTAGGGGACAAAGTTTTGCTGAAGGTATCACCTTGGAAAGGTGTGATGTGCTTTGGAAAGAAGGGTAAGTTGAGCCCAAGATATATCGGACCATTCGAGATAGTCGAATGTGTCGGATCGGTAGCTTATAAGCTAAACCTACCGGAGGAGCTTAGTGGAATTCACAATGTGTTCCACATCTGTAATTTAAAGAAATGTCTAGCCGATGGGTCGCTAGCAATATCACATCACGATGTGTAGATTGATGAAAACCTGAGGTTTGTTGAGAAACCAATTTCGATTAAGGATCGACAGGTTAAGAAGCTCTAAAGGAAGTTTATACCTATTATAAAGGTTAAATGGGATGCCCGTCGAGGCCCGAATATATATGGGAGGTTGAGTCCACTTTGCGAAAAAACCACACCCATCTTTTTGAATAAAATCTCGAGGTCGAGATTTCTTTTAAGGGGGTGAGGATGTAACACCTCGTAAACTTGGGTCGAGTAATGTACTGATATGTGGCCATACTCTCAATTGTGCCAAATGTTGGCCTAGATGGACTATTTTTGATAATATATGAAAGTATGAATGTGGAGGGACTAAAAGTGTCAACATGCTATTTTTATAGCCTCTTAGTGACCTTTATGGATCGTATAGCCTTTAGGCTTACGGACCGCAAACAAGGAATTTATTTGCTTTTAATGATCGTATACGGACAACAAGAAGCTTCGGCTTAACGTCCGTAGAGAATCTGAAAACCATGTGCGCACCAGGATGTCGCAACCCCCGACCCCTTGCCCCGGGAGGTGGGCGGACGCGAGCTTCGCACATTCGGTGATATCGGTGTTTATTTAATTTGGCAGCGGAATTTACATCAGGACCGTAGTTAGGAAATATATTATCAGAGTAAAACACCTCATTTTTATAATAATAAATACATGGGTAAAACCCAAGTTTCCATTCATAATAAGTTTGTAGGGATAAACCCTAATTTATTGAAATAAAACTTCTTCTTTATTTAGGTAACTTTTATAGCCACTTTTCCAAGCCTTCAGTGCTCTCCAGCTGGCTTCTATTTGGCTTTCACATTTTGTTACCTGAAACGCGTTTTAAAAACATTTTATCAGCAAGAAATACTTGCGAGTGAATCCCAGTTTAATCAAAACAGGTTTTATCATTTTACAGCATTGAGGGCAATCCAGCAATTACATTTGTTTACATCTACTTTAATTACCACCCACGGTACTGTAACAAACCGACTTTTGAAGTCAAAGTACAAGTCAAAGTCAAAGGAAGAGAAGATTGCTAATTGTGATATGTCACTCCTTGCTTAACTACTGAATTGTGCCCCTTGACTTGTAATCGAATTCTATTTATTGTTTGCTTTAGTTGTATTATGTGGAGTATCTATTACAAATCTAGAGGTTTAATCGCAGTTTAATCGCTAATCAACTTATCGCTAATCACATCGCTATCGCATCGCAACTCGAATTATGTGTTCTGGATATTGTTTTACGTGTGTGTGTGTGTTACTATGTATTACTTGTGCATGTTATGTTTATGTTGAGGTGATTAATCGCAATCGCAACTCTATCGCAACGCAATCTAATCGCAATCGCTAAAACGCAAGCTATTTATGGTGATTGTATGTTAGATATAGTAGTTAGGTTATTTGTGTAACTAATGGGTAATACTATCGCATCGCTCACTCGAAACGCATCGCAACGCTCAACACGCAAAACGAAACGCCAAAATCCAACACGCCGGACCACTCGATTGAATGGTCATCCGAACGAATAACCATCTGACCGGATGGCCATTCGATCGATGTGCCGTCTGATCCGTTCCATATGCACACTTTCCTCTTTTGGCAACCTATAAATACCCCTTGTCACATCACAGTAGTGATGTGACAGCTCCCTCTCGTTTGACCCGCGTTCCAGACCATCTTTCTCTCGATTTCTCGCGATTCTTGTAATTTTTCAACCCAAATCTTGTACTTCTATGATCTACACACACTTCTTCATCATTTTCACCTTTGAATCTTCACTTTTAACCGTGAAATCAGCGGATTTGAGGTGTTCTATGATGATGTCATCATGGGGTTCTTAGGAACTTCAAGTTTTGGCGTTATTCCACCAAGAACAACTCAGATCCACATGATTTCCACATGTTTTAACACTATTTTCGCACAGATCTAAACTCTTTCATGGTTAAAAGGATTGAAAGATGGTTTCACAACTTTCTTTCAACTCTTTTACACTCAATGCACTCAAAACCGATAGATACGGAGCTAGTCTAGGCCTTCTAATCGTTTCTAGTGAAGTGTCGGTCCAATATCTGATTCCTATCAACGAGAAAACCGACTTCGGGATGAACACGAACAACCGTCGCGAACAGTTAACTGATTCAGATTGGGGTGATTCCCGTTCGATCGGATAACCTGAGTCTGATGGGGTTTCCTGTTGTTCAATACGTTGTCGTACCGTCTCGATCAAGCCGCAAAACTTTCAAAAATTTCAAGTTGCAAAACGGTCAGCTTGTGGGACGGATTGCCGTCCGATCGGATTGCCATCCGATCGAATGACAATCCGATCAGATTTCACTTGGACATCAACACTTAAACTTTTGACAATTTCAAAGATCATCAGTTTCTAACGGATTGCCATCCGATCGGAGGACCATCCGATTGAATGGCAATCCTGATGTGAACTTGTTCTCTGAGAATGTCTAACCGACGGATCGCCATTCGATCGAACGACCGTTCGACCGGGCGACCTGAAAGGTAGAGATACTTCTCTGTTTTCAAAATGGTACAACGAAAACTTCAAAGTCATATCATACACAAACACATCCATCCCAAACGAATGTCAATCCGAACGAATGGCCATCCGAACGGATAACCATCCAAACGGATTGACATCCGATCGAATGACCATCCGTTCGGATTGCCATCCGATCGGATGACCACTCGTCACTTGGTTCACTTGCACCGTTTAACGCGCCGTTCATTCGCTTATGCTATCATTAACTGTTCAGGCTAATCTCTCAGCGCTCCCTTCAATCCAAGAGAGTGTTTAGTTATTAAGCACTATCTGTGAGTATACTCGATCCCTTTTTGCTTTCAGCACTTTTGGGTGTTACATACGTTACTTATATCAAATCACAACTATCACACAACGCAAACACTTTTATACGCTAACCGTTACTGCATGTTATACGTGTTACTCGATGAATGCTTGTATGTTATGTTTACACAGTGATTGTTGCATGACACCTTAGCAACGATAGTACTATAGTTTGGACTCAGCACCTGTCGTGGACAGGGGTAGTTAAGGGCTTTACTTCACGTGTCCTAGTGGGGATATGTGTTGCGCATTCTACAACTCGCAGTCACGTGTAATAGATTTTGGTGAAAACTAGGATAATCACATACCCTTAATTGAATTCTCCTATAACAACAGTTATCATGCAAGCATTGAAGCTGCCCCATTCGAAGCACTGTATGGATGAAAGTGTAGAACTCCCGTTTGTTGGGCAGAAATAGGAGAACGCCAATTATCAGGTCCTGAAATCGTACAAGAAACCACCGACAAGATAACTTAAGTTAAGGAAAGATTGAAAACGGCTCGAGATCGCCAGAAAAGTTATGTCGATAATCGACGCAAGCCGCTAGAATTCCAAGTAGGAGACAAAGTGCTCTTAAAAGTTTCTCATTGAAAAGGACTAGTTCAGTTCGGTAAGAAAGGAAAGCTAAGTCCAAGGTACGTAGGACCATTCCCAGTAATCCAGCGAATATGACCAGTAGCCTACCGCTTACAACTACCAGAAGAGCTAGCCGGGGTACATAACGTGTTTCACGTATCTAACCTCAAGAAATGTTTGTCTGACGAATCCCTGGTAGTACCTCTCCAAGACATAGAGGTAAATGAAAAGTTGAAATTTATGGAGAAACCACTTCAAATATAAGACAGAAAGGTCAAGTTTCTCAAGCACAAAAGACTAGTACTGGTTAAAGTCAAGTGAGATTCAAAGAGAGGACCTGAGTACACTTGGGAACTAGAATCAGAGATGAAGCGAAAATATCCCTACTTGTTCCAGTAAATCTCGAGGACGAGATTTTAAACAAGGTGGGGAGGATGTAACAACTCTCGCCAAAATTACTATTTCTTATTTTATTAATATCCATTAGGAAACCCTAATTGAGACCCCCTAATAGTATGGCATGACCCATAATTTTTCAAAACAATCGAAACTAGGATCAGGGCCCCCTAAAACTCAAGGGGGTATCCCCTAATTAACATTATCTGCTTAAAACAGCTTCAAAACACGTAGTTTTCGAATTTGTTGACTCATTTAGGCTATACAGGACACGAGGCTACCCTATCCTAAAAGGGTAGCCGTCGCCCCACGTGCCAGGACCAGGTAGGTCTGGCGCGACACGCAAGAGGGACAAATTTTCAGTATAAATGCAGGGGTTTGGCACTTGCATGGCTGTCTTGTTTCGACGTTTAAATTCGTTTCGTGCGTTGAGTTATTCTCTGTTTCGTTCAAAAACACACACAAGCACGAATCTCTGCTGCGACAACCGGGTAATAACTCGATCACTGCTACGATACAATGTCCGATCGAATGAAACCGATCCGATGGATGTTTAAGTGCTGCCCGAATCCGGGCTATACTTTGTCATTCGTCGTGAGGGTTTTGATTTCGTGAGCTTATCGTAAATGTTGTATTAAGTTACTGACCTAGTTTCGTGTGCATTGTTATTTACCTAGGTTGCGAGACTAAATCAGTAGGCAAGGTTCTCTCCAACTAAATTTGCAAAGTGAGTCATTCTCTTTTTACCAAATTGTTTCCAAAACCCTATTTATTTTCAAGGTTATAATTACAGGGATTAGGTCTTTGAAATCTTCAATTACTGCCGGTATGTGGGGTTTTGTATACATTACTTGGTACCCGTCACCATTGAACAACGGGTTAGCCAATGGGTGATCTGACCATAGTCACAGATACGGTCGAGTGACAAATACCGATTTGGGGTAATTGGTTGATAAAAACAATATAATCACCCTTAATACTGTAAATTATAACAAGGTGTCGTTTTGTGAAATTCGAATGACTCGCAAGTATTTCCCCGCTGATAAAATTTTTCTTAAACATGTTTCAGGTGATTTACTGTAAATCAGGGAAAAGTGCCACGTAGCACTACCAGCTTGAAGAGAGTGGTTCAGTAAATAAATAAACATGTTTTTGTAAAACAGGGATGTCCCAGTGAAATTTTCTTTATTGTAAATTATGGGGTGTCCCAATTTCTGAAATGAAATAAAATGGGCATTTTCAATTAAAAAAGATCCTGTAAAAAAAATTCCGCTGCCAAAATAAACAATACCACGGGTTTTCTGTCCCGCGGCTCCTGAAACGGGTAAAACCGTCGGGGCCGTGACAGGCAGCATATCTAATACGTAACCGGGGGTTATAATACTTACAACGAGGCAGAGCTTCGCTAATTAAGGGGGTATTATACCCGGGAATTATAATTGCTATTCAGAATTGAGAGAGAGATTTCAAAAGTGAATGAATTCAAATGAGAGTCGAAGCCCTCCATTTATAGCGTTGTTCGGCCACTTTCTCGCGTCCCACGACGGAAACAAGAGGGGTCAGCGTGCCCCGCCAAAGCCTGTAGACTAGGCCCTAGCCTTGCTGACTAGCTTCGACACGAGTGAGACACGTGGCGGTCTAGGGTTGCGCCTGCTGTCCACTTGGTCGCGGCCCGCGACGAATATAGACAAGGGGATCGCGCCCCGCGAGCGCCCCTAATTTCTTGTTTTTCTTATTTTTGTTAAATTAAATGTATTTCGGGCCCACTTTTCATATACGGGGTGTATTTTACGACATATTGGGGTGTTATAAGTATTTTAGGAGAGTTGTTATATCCTCCCCACCTTGTTATAGAACTCATCCTCGAGGTCTACTGGAACAGGTGTGGATATTTCCTCTGCGTTTCTGATTCAAGTTCCTAAGTGTACTCTGGTCCTCTCTTGGAATCCCATTTTACTTTGACTAGAACCAATCTCTTGTGCTTGAGGTTCTTGATCTTTCTATCTTCAATCTGTAGAGGCTTCTCTACGAACTTAAGCTTCTCATTTACCTCTATGTCCTTAAGAGGTACTACTAATGATTGATCTGCTAAGCATTTCTTGAGATTACATAGATGAAATACATCATGTATTCCTGCTATTTCTTCTGGCAGTTGTAGCTGGTAAGCTACAGGTCCTATCCTTCTAATAATCTCAAAGGGTCCAATATACCTGGGGCTTACCTTTCCCTTTTTTATGAATCTAACTACTCCTTTCCATGGAGAAACTTTTAATAATACTTTGTCTCCTACTTGAAATTCTAATGGTTTTCGCCTGTTATCAGCATAACTCTTTTGTCGATCGCGTGCTGCTTTTAGTCTTTCCTTGACTTGAATAATCTTGTCCATTGTTTCTTGTACTATCTCTGGTCCAGACAGTTGCTTTTCTCCAATTTCTGCCCAACAGACTAGGGTTCGGCACTTTCGTCCATAAAGTGCTTCAAAGGGTGCAGCATTGATACTGGTATGATAGCTGTTATTATAGGAAAATTCTATTAATGGTAAATGATCGTCCCAATTTCCTCCGAAATCAATTACACAAGCTCTAAGCATATCTTCCATTGTCTGAATTGTCCTTTCACTTTGTCCATCTGTTTGAGGATGATAAGCTGTGCTTAGATTTAACTTGGTTCCCATTGCTTTTTGGAAACTAGTCCAAAAATGAGAAGTAAAACGACTATCTCTATCAGAAACAATAGATAAAGGAATTCCATGTAATGAAACTATTTCATTTAGATATAAATTAGCTAATTGTTCCATACTAAAAGTTTTCTTCATTGGTAAGAAATTAGCAGACTTGGTTAATCTGTCTACAATCACCTAGATTGTATCATTACCTTTTCTTCTCTTGGGTAATTTGGTAACAAAATCCATTTTTATCAATTCCCATTTCCATACATGTCACGGCCCCCGACCCGGTTTCACCCGTTTCAGGAGCCGCGGGACAGAAATCCCGTGGTATTTATTTAATTGAGTTTAACAGCGGAAGTTTATCATCAGGATCTTTTTAAAGCTAAAATTTTCCCGATTATTTTATTTCGAAATCTCGGGATAATAACCCAGTAATTTACAATCATATGATTTCACGGAGAAATCTTTAGGTTACAAAACATGATTTCTTTATTTTATAATGAGCCACTTCCTTAAGCTTGAAGTGCGTCACGACACTTTTCCTGAATCATAACAGATCACCTGAAACATGTTTGAAAAAGGTTTTGTCAGCGGGAAATACTGGTGAATCATTCTATTTATTAAAACGACACATTTGTTATAATTTACAGTATTAAGAGAGATTACAATGTTTCAGATATCAACCAACTACCCACAGTATTTGTCACTCGACTCGTTTCTGTGACTGTGGTCATATCCCCCATTGGCTGCCCCAATGGTGATGATTATAAAGTAATGTATACAAAACCCCACATACCGGCTGTAATTTGGTGACTACATATACTTAATCACTGTAATTATAACTCTGAAAATATTTAAGAATTTATAAAGCACTTTGATAAAAAGAGAATGACTCACATTGCAGATTTAACACGGACAGAGTCTAGTCTACTGATTAGCCTTGTTAACCTATTTTAAATAACAATGCACACAAAACTAGGTTAGTAACTAATACAGCATTTACGATAACTCACGAGATCAACCCTCACAACGAATGACAAAGTGCGATACTTAAACATCCATCGAATTAACGACGAATGACAAAGCATAACCCTAATGTGGGCAGCACTTAAACATCCATTGGATAGTTTAATCGATCGGATATTGAATCGTAGCAGCGATCGAGTTATTACCCTGTTTTGCGGCAGCGATTTGTGATCGTGTGTGTTTTAGAACGGTTTCTACGATATCTCAGTGTATATAACGAATTTTTACGTCGTTTCAGTGCCCAAAATCAAGTCCCAGACTCTACTATTTATACAAAAATTTTGACCCCCCTCGCGTGACGCGAGGGGTACCCCTATGGGTGTCGCGTGGCGCGAGGGGTCCCTATTTACCATAGGGTAGCTACGTGTGTTTGTAGGCTTACTGAGTTGACAGTTTCGTAAAATTCGACTTTGACAGATAGTTATATGGATAATCGTAACTAGGGTTTACCCCCCCCCCCTGAGTTTTAGGGGCCCTAATCCTGATTCTGATTGTTCTGAAAATTTCAGGGTTTGTGCAGAATCACTTGGGTGTTTCAATTAGGGTTTCCTATTGAACTAAATATAATAATAAATAATAGTTTTGGTGAGAGTTGTTACATTCTCCTCACCTTAATAAAAATCTCGTCCTCGAGATTTACTAGAATAAGTGAGGATATTTTCGCTTCATTTCTGATTCCAGCTCCCAAGTATATTCAGACCCTCTCTTTGAATCCCACTTAACTTTAACTAGCACTAGTCGTTTATGCTTGAGAAATTTCACCTTTCGATCTTCTATCTGAAGAGGTTTCTCAACAAATTTTAACTTTTCGTTTACCTCTATGTCTTGAAGAGGTACTACCAGAGACTCGTCTGATAGACATTTCTTGAGATTGGATACATGAAATACATCATGTACTCCAGCAAATTCTTCCGGTAGTTGTAAACGATAAGCAACTGGTCCTATACGTTGGATTACTGGAAATGGTCCTACGTATCTTGGACTTAGCTTTCCTTTCTTACCGAATCGAACTACTCCTTTCCAAGGAGAAACTTTCAAAAGTACTTTATTTCCAACTTGAAATTCCAGTGGCTTGCATCGATTATCGGCATAACTCTTTTGACGATCTCGAGCCGTCTTCAGTCTTTCCTTGATTTGTGTGATCTTATCAGTCGTCTCTTGCACAATCTCGGGACCTGATAATTGACTTTCTCCTATTTCTGCCCAACAAATTGGAGTTCTACACTTCCTTCCATACAGTGCTTCAAATGGGGCAGTTTCAATGCTTGCATGATAACTATTGTTATAGGAGAATTCAATTAATGGTAAGTGATCATCCCAGTTTCCACCAAAATCTATCACACATGCTCGGAGCATGTCTTCTAGAGTTTGTATCGTCCTTTCACTTTGCCCGTCTGTTTGTGGATGATATGTAGTGCTCATGTTTAATTTAGTTCCCATAGATTCTTGGAAACTTGTCCAGAAATGAGAAGTGAACCGACTATCCCTATCTGATATAATGGAGAGTGGAACTCCATGTAGGGATACTACTTCATCTACATACAACTTTGCCAATCTTTCCATGCTAAAGGTTTCTTTCATGGGTAGAAAATGAGCTGATTTGGTTAATTGATCTACAATCACCCAAATCGCATCATTACCTTTTCTGGTTTTGGGCAACTTAGTAACAAAATCCATTGTTATGAGTTCCCATTTCCATACTGGCATTTCTAATTGTTGTAGTAGACCTGAAGGTTTCTGGTGTTCTGCCTTAACTTGTGAACAAGTAAGACACTTAGAAACATATCTAGCTATATCCTTCTTAATGCCTATCCACCAGAAATTATTTCTTAAATCTTGGTACATCTTATTATTTCCAGGGTGTATGGTAAACCTAGATTTATGAGCTTCCTCTAAGATCTTATTTCTTAATTCTCCTTGCTTAGGTACCCAAATTCTTCTTTTGTGGAATCTCCAAATTCCATCAGCTCCTTGTTCTAATTCTTTTATTCGTCCTTTCATTCCTTCAGCATTATCCTTGATTGCTATTTCTTGAAAATGTTTTAGTTGTTCCATTAAATCTAACTGTAGATTTAATCTAAGAGCACGAACCCGTCGTTGTTTCTCATGATATTTACGACTTAAGGCATCTGCAACTACATTTGCCTTTCCTTCGTGATACTAAATATCACAGTCGTAGTCACTTAAAATTTCCATCCACCTCCTTTGCCTCATGTTTAACTCTTTTTGCCCAAATATATATCTTAAACTCTTATGATCTGTATAGACAGTAAACTTACTTCCATACAGATAATGTCTCCAAATCTTAAGGGCAAAAATTACGGCTCCTAATTCTAAATCATGAGTCGTATAATTTTCTTCGTGCTTT
>JARYGA010010988.1:0-36467 GCA_030545235.1 Helianthus tuberosus
GTATACTTGTAAACGGCCTTAATAAACTTTAATATTATTAAAAATCAAATAAAACAAAAATATATGGGCTCTCGCGGGCCGCGACTCGGTCCCCCAGGTTTGTCACAGGGCGCGACCAGGTGACACCAGGCGACACCCCCGTTTGCCACGTGTCTGGGTGCGTGTGAAGTCTACCGGGTTGACTCACCAAGGCTAGGCCCTAGCCTAGCCTCTCGCCGGACGCGAAGGATAAAGAGGTGGGGCGTCGCGGGGCGCGAGCCGCCACTCGATCAGGCTATAAAAGGAGGCTTCGGCCTCATTCTTCACCGTTCATTTTCTTTTTCTCTCTCAAACTTCTTAATAGGCGAAATACTCGAGTATTATACCCCTAAAAAGCGAAGCTCTGCCTCGTTGTAAGTATTATAACCCCCGATCACGTATATGTTACCCTACCCGATTGATCTAGGGCTCCGTAACGCATGTCAAGGCTCTGCCTGACTCAGTTCGCTGGAGTTATGTCTCGGTTGTATGGCTAATGTGATTTGGGTTATCTTACTAACACATTTGCATTGTTTAATAGATTATAACCAGGAGTATCACTAGGAAGCTATAGTATTATCTAAGTCAACAATGTGAGTGCATTCTCTTTTTCTCACCGTTTGTGAGTTATTCTACCAAACTGTTTTAGAAAAACCTCAATGTTTTAAATTATACTTAAACAGTGATTGAGTCTATGTATTCTACAATTACTGCCGGTATGTGGGGTTTTGTATACACTACTTGTATTCCGTTACTATTGGACGACGAGTTAGCCAATTAGTAACATGACCACAGTCATGGAACTGTGGAATTAGTTAATATGACAAATACTGAATGAGTATATTGGTAGATATAAACATTGTAATCGCTGATGCTCTCAATACTGTAAAAGTTATAAAAGTTGTTTTGATTAAACTGAGATGCACTCGCGAGTATTTCTTGCTGATAAACCTTTTTAAAAACGCGTTTAAGCTAACTTAATGTGAAGCTAATAGAAGCCAGCTAGAGAGCACTTAAGGCTTAAAGATGTGGCTATAAAAGTTACCTAAATAAAAGGAGTTTATATTTTCAGTAATTAGGGTTTATCCCTAAAAATTTATTGTCAATGAAACTCGGGTTTTATCCCATTTATTTATTATAAAAAGTTTGGTGTTTGAAACTCTGATAAATATTTCCTAACTATGGTCCTGGTGTTTAAATTCGACTGCTAAATTAATAAACACCGATACCATCTGACTGGCTCGCGGCTTCCGCTCCCGGGGTAGAGGTCGGGGGTTGCGATAGCGCGGGGTCCAAAATGACTTAATTATTATTTCTATGTTTTATGTTATAGTCTAATTTATTTGATTAACACACCGTAACTTCAGTATTGGTTGTCGCTAGCAATGATGTGGCATTGCTGCTATTCGGTATGGTTTTACGCTCCCACCACATGGCGGCGGGTGGTAAATCTAGTTTAATGAATTACATTACTTTCATCGTATCAAAGTACATAAGGTAAAGATCTCTTTAGTGGCGGAGCTTGACCAAAAGTTCCGAGGGGGCGGAAAGTCATGAGACCCAATTTATATATTATATAAATATTTAAGTAAAATAATTGGGGGACAATTCTATATAATTTTAAAAAATTCAGATAAAAAATAGGAAACTTTACACTTCTAATCAAAACATTGGTGTGTGGGTGGGGGGGGGGGGGGCAACCCCTACTTCACACCAAGCTACGCCCGTGGATCTCTCCTCTACTACGATTCACCTAATGTTCTACCATCTCCGTGTCTTATTTCCTAGTCGCAAGTCGCAACAAGTATGATTTACTCAAGCTCTCCAAAATCCTCCTCCGATTCATTTTTTTTTCTATTTTCAAGATAACAAGTTGACGCTATCCCGTGCGTTGCAGCGGGTTGTTATTTATGAAAGCCTTTGGGTTCACCAAAGGAGATATAGATATACTTTTTGCAAACCGTTCTTTTTAATTTTGTTTTATCCCTACCCTAAATCATGGCACTATATTATTTTATAAGAAAAGTCTTAAAAAATTAATAATGAAGTTTTAAAAAGAATTGGTCAAAAGCAAAGTATATATGATGCGGGAATATCAAGTGTCGGCTCAATTATGTAACGAAATAAATCCACATTTAGTGTTCATTAAGTTTTGTTTTAATTTATGTCCATTGAGTTGATCATAAAAACTCTATATAAGTTCTCATGTAATTTGTATTGAGGAGTTTTTTTTGGAGTTTTAGAAAATAATTGATTTTTCAATTCAAATTCCGTGCCCTTTGGGTTGAATTTTGGGGTTGGGAAAAGACCTACACGGGTATTCGCAGAATCAACGTGTTTGTTCTTTGTTATCGCTTCACGCACTACATCAGTTGGTATCAGAGCTAAATTCCTGGCTCAAAATGGCTTGTGAGAGGGATTATCGCTTGTACCACACTCTACCATGTTTTGATGAATACGAGGATGAGCAATGGTATTCTTGGGCATGCGACGATGATTCGGGTGGTACCGGTAGTGTGCTCACCATTAGACATGACCACAAAAAAGAGTCGACGATCATGGGAGCCGGTGATGACGAATCAAGTTTCAAAAGTCATAGCGTTAAGGGTGATGGTCCTACTATGGTAACGGGTGGTCCAACGGCTACATTTGGAACTCAACCTGTTAGCACGGGGGGCTTGCAAAGAAATTTCATGAGCAAAGCAATGAAGTCGAAGGCATTAAGAAACACAATAGATTTTGGTGCTTCTCAAATTTACTTTTGTACAATTTTAAAAGATAATTTTCCAACAAATAGTTTTGAGGAAATTATTTTGGATGATGAAAACCACGGTATACAAAATTCTCATGCTGTAAAAATCTGGTACGAGGTACTATTTGAAAATTTGGTTGATGGCCAGATTGTGGAGGTTGGAGAAGCTATGTCGTCAAAAGATGCCCCTCATATTGATCAAAATGAAGAAAAGGTTGTTAAACTTGATGGGTATTTTGTAAAAAAATGCAATGAGGTCCATGGTTTACGACTCTATGGTTATTTAGTTGGAACTATATTAATTGAGAGGGTCAAGACAATAGTGAACAAGAAATGGTCCTATGCTCCGTTCGACCCAGGTCGTACAGGTTCAGAGTCAAACGAGATGACCCGTGAAGTAGAACTACTTGGGCGGGCATTGATAATAATCGAAAAGAATCAGATTGATGTTCCTTTCGATCCAGGTGGCTTTAGCCTGGGACAAAACTCGAGGACGAGTTTTTCCAAAGGTGGGGAGAATGATGCGGGAATATCAAGTGTCGGCTCAATTATGTAACGAAATAAATCCACATTTAGTGTTCATTAAGTTTTGTTTTAATTTATGTCCATTGAGTTGATCATAAAAACTCTATATAAGTTCTCATGTAATTTGTATTGAGGAGTTTTTTTTGGAGTTTTAGAAAATAATTGATTTTTCAATTCAAATTCCGTGCCTTTTGGGTTGAATTTTTGGGTTGGGAAAAGACCTACACGGGTATTCGCAGAATCAACGTGTTTGTTCTTTGTTATCGCTTCACGCACTACATCAATATATAAAAGTACCACATAAACAAAACACAAAACACAAATTACCAATCTTGCAAATGGCATTTGATTGAATCTTTTGGGTTAAATCATTTTGCTGATGAAAAATAGAAAATATACTTACTTATAAAATTATCAAAGAACCTTAAACATAAATAATGATACATGATGGAATTAGGCTTTATTGGTTTTTTTCTTTATAACTCGTTAGCTTGGTTTTTTTCTTTATAACACCTTAGCTTTTTCTATAAACCAATTTGTAAATTTACTAATGCATGCTTATAAAAATATCAATTATTAATTAGTTTCTCGTTCATTTAGGGATTCAAGCATATATAAAAACAAAATTATCTGAATAGAATAAGCATATACTTTCTTTCAAATCACTTTTTAACCACTCAATAAAAAACAATCGTCACTATATTTTAATAATTCAAGAAAAACTCTGGACATGGTTTTGTGGCGTTTATGTCACATCACGCCGCACACATCACCCTGGGAACAACGTTGTTCATGGCGTTTATGTTGGGCTTGGGGTTTTCCACCGGCGTGGGGGGCATTTTGGCTGTGAAGCGGAGGCTTTTGATCGGTGGGTGAATTTCGGGTGTGTTTTAATTGGTTGATGTCTATATATTTAAAAAAACGCTACTAATCACGCCACTCCTACACCGTCCGTTTTTGCACCACGCCACGTTCTAACGCGTGGTCCACCTGTTGCATAATGCTCCATCTTCAAATGCTCCACACCGTGTGGTCTTATGCATAAAGTAATGATGATCACTGTATGTCTAAACAAAATAGAGTTAATGGTTTACATGTCTGAACAAAATAAAGTCAATGGTTTATCTACTCAAAATAATTAAAATCAAAATTTAACTACAATAAATAACGAAGTAAGGTGCAGTGTCCTATCGTGCACACTATCTCCCCAGCGTATCCCAATGTTTTTACAAAGTCAGATTAACAGACCAATTCATAACAAAGATGGACAAATATTATGCCCTGTCCGTCATAATAAAACATGTGAATTCCTAACTTTATTTTATTCTAAACTTCCATGCAAATCACGATTTTGCGAAGAAAGTTCACGGAAAATTAAATCCGGTTGATGCGGCGATTTAAAAAGCTTAAAATTAAATCTGATAACTGGCGCTAGCGTTGGCGATTACTTTCTCACCCATGTGTCACCAGAAACCTTGTCAGATCATGACGCCGATGATTCCGATTTAGAGTTCGTTGAAATCGACCCTTCTGGAAGAAAATTCAAGGAAAAAACAAAAATTATGGAAAAAACATATGTTTGAACCAAAAATTTAATAAACGAACCTTTGATGTCAAGAGAAATTGGAGGAAGGTTTTGAGATTATTTAGAAAATATAATGAACATGCTGGATTTAAAGATTTAAAGATGGTGGCATTTGGGATTCCGTATCAAGGAAGCGGTGGCAGTTATTGCAATTCTTTGACAAAGGTGGCTAATTGTAACATGTGTCCAATAGCAATGAGTTGCAATTATTTTTGTTGCCTAAAAAGTTTTTCAAACCGACGCAATTTATGAACAAAAGTTGCAGCCTTATTTAGTAGCGATATTTTCCAGTCAAAACGTTTCTAACCGACGCCATTTCTATGCGAAAGGGCAGGGCCGGCTCTGGGCCCGGCAAACATGTGCCGACGCCCGAGACCCAAAATTTTAAAGGGCCCAAAAAGTCTTTATAAGCTTGTATATATTTATTAAATTATATATTTAGTATATTCATCCGTTTATTATGTAAACAAATATTGGTGGTGTACTGGTAAAAACCATCTCAAAATAATGTAAAGGTCTCAAGTTTAAGTCGTTGCTCCATCACTAAGTTTTTATTTTTGTAATTCATTTACCCTTAACCAGGGCCCAATTCTTTTCGTTGCTCGAGGCCTAAATTTTTTCAAGACTTTTCGGGGACGCCTCTGCGAAAGGGTATGACCTGAAAGGGTATTCTTAGACCTGAGAGGTATTAATCGACGTGAGTTTTAAACGAAATAGTATGACCCCTTTATCTAAAAGGTTGTGTCCTTTCAATGTACCCCAAGTTACTTTTTTTGTATGGTTATATAATTTGCAACCTACTTTATGTAGGTGGGCTTTAAAAGGTTTTTGTAGGAAATAAACAGAAAAGTAAAATTTGAAGAACTGCACTACTCGTTTCAAGGTTATGCCCCCATCTTATTGTCTCCAACATCAAGAACCATATCTCCATACACTTGGACGAAACTATTCAAGATTCATACACTTTCTCACCTAACAGTCATATTATTCCTCCTACTAAATGATTCTTGATATTTTTTTTCTATATCTATAAATATTCTAAAAAATATTATACCTACCTCTTACATCATCAAAGAAAAATATAATTTTGAGTATTAGTCAGAATTTTATGTATCTCTTTGTGTTGTCCATTAGACAAACAATTTCTATCATACAACATTAGTTAAAAACTATAATAAATAATTTTCACTTTGTTACAAACAAATGTAATTTGGTTATTGCAAGAAATCAAAGGATTTATTGATGATATCTATTATCTCCATATTGATATAGTGATATATAATCAAATGCTTTAAGATAAATGTTTTAGATCAAACAATTAGATGACCAAACTATGAAACAATTAAACTTGGTCGAATTGAAACAAAATAAATGCTAACACGTTCGACACACGGCGTGGAAGGGAGCATCTTTGAGTCGGACGCCACTTTCATTTTGAAGTTCTACCATCACTTATTCTCCTTGTCTCAGAATATTACCTCATTATTATGCACTATTAATATATTCTTTTTAATAAGTAGATAACAAATATATAATATATACTTAAAGCTATATGATATTAAAGAGAAAAGTTACACATAATTCAAATCGTTATAAAAAAAACTATTTTAAAATTTTTATAAAGGAAATTATAAAACATTTCATTGGTATAACTCATAAACCGATAATATCTAACCCAACCTGACAAATTCGGGTTGGGTCATTAAGTTGCTTCCTCATAGCAAAAAAATACAACATGACTGAAGGAGTGTTCACATCCAATAATAGGATGGAAAAAGTCACTATCAAGTTGGTTATGCGTTTATTCGTGTCCACCACTACATGACAGTGAAATCAAAACCCTAATCCACTTAATATAAATACTCCATTATGAGGTAACATGGCTCCTTGACAAAACTTCTCACTCATACCTTACGCTAACAATATTTGCTCTCAAAGAGTTGATACTTATTCTCATGCCGGTGAGGTTAACGACTTCTATTTTGTAGTGTTGTGATAGCACTGATTGTTGATTTCAGTCCAAAAGTTGATCACAAGGCATCCTTACTGAACTTCATATCAACATTCAAATACCCGACTCTCCATTGATACCATTCGTGAAACATGGACCCACTTCTTATAATATCATATATATTTTAATCATATACTATAGCAATCATTCAAACTGGAAGAATAAAGATTTCAATAATTACATTATTCAAACAAAATCAAAATCTGTATATATGCCCAAAGGATATATATAACAAAAAAGTTGCTAAATAATTTCTTTGTCATCAAAGGCATATGCTAATATCCATTGAAAAAGTAAAAATTCTTCAACTTTAACGAGGGAAGGTTGAGTTTTGTTTAATTGACATTTTGTGGAACATTTAGTGGGCATCGAAAAAAATCAAAAAAAAAACAAAAAAACAAAAAAAAAAATCTTTAGATCTTCAAAATCTATACATGAATTCTAGGCTTATTTGACAAGGAACTAAATACAAATGAAGCAAAGGTTTGAATTAAAGAGAACTAAATGTCAAACTGTGGTCAAATTTCATCTCTTACGTTAACAGTCCAAATTAAACACATTTGAGGTTGAGGGGGTTGATATCTATCTGTTTTTGGGATCGGTTTATCATCTTTAAGTGTGTCTCATTTTTAGTTAAGTTTAAGCATTGAAGAATGCTCGAATCTCTCAAAGTCTGTCTTTGTTGTTAACTTGTAAGACTCTAAACTCGGGAGACCTTATAATTGGATTCAAGTATCGAATCGTAGTTCTTAAACAAATAAATATCTTATATATGCAATGGAAATCCATCAATTATCCAGTACAACAACTCAGTCATTTAAAATATAACAATCAATTTCATAATATGTCAACTATGATTGATATGATGCCAAACTTCAGAGTAGGTTCGTCTTTAATTTATGCCAAGTGACTTCCTATCAAGCATCAATACCTATTTACGTGATATGCATACTGAAAACAGTTAGCTACGCTAAGTGAGTTCTAGCTTAGGTTAAAAACATCGAGTTATCATTCTAAGTAAAAACATTTGACAAATAGTGTTAAACCATACTAAACATCTATCATGAAAATCAACATCGTTCATCAACATAGACATTAGATTGTGAAGTAAACTTCACTAGTAATCGCTTGTCACAAAGCCAAACTTACTTACATTGGCATAAGACACCATTTCCAGCTACACCCTCGTGCTCAAAATATCAATCAATACTTTTCTAGTAACAATACTAGACGTCAACAATTCTAACAACAAATGATAGTTATCAATAATTCTACCAACAAAGGCTAGCCTTTAATCGTTGATTGTCAATTTAATCATGTTTATTTATTTAACATAACATCAATTATTAGAACATCAATCACATGCACATAATAGGTAATCAACAAATCAACCGTTACAAAGATAAACATATACAATTGCATGCATATCAACCCAAAAATGTAAACATGGAGTTAGCTTCTTTATTGATTACTATGAACAATTTACCATTGAACACCTAGTCAATCTAAACAAATATTCACATGCAAATTGTGTCAACTTTTCGAATAAATCAACCATCCGAAATATGAGGCTTTTTGCATGAGATGTTCTAATGCGAAAAGTTACTTTTCGCCTGGGCAGAGCTTTCACTCAGCTGGCAACATTTCGCTAGTTAAACTATTCACTTACCCCTACATTTTTCCTATCATACATTTCATGTAGCTACTCGCGCGCTAAGTCCACTATTCACGCAAATCTATTACTCGAAAGCTAGTAAGTGAAAACTAGACTTACGTGCGAAAAGTACTACGTGATAACTAACACTACGCGTGAAAACGTTTCATGCAGAAAGTACATGCATAACCCTAGATGTCACACACCAACCGATGGCAGAAAAATCGGAGTGAGACGAACGAGATTGCTCGAGACTTCATAACACTAAATGTGACAAGTAATTAATAAACAAATTTCCTTTCATTGCTAATATCAAGTATATCGTTTGAAAATAGAATTACAACAAGTATTTAAAGTTTAAAGTGCGTTTCTAGGCATCCTACTAGATTTCGTGCATCGCCGTCATCATCAAAATCCCGCAACACATTACAAAGTATAGTTCAATACAAAAGTATTGACGAGTATACAAGTTTGAGTACTAGCATAAGTATAAAAGTTTGAAACGAATCCACACGACAAACTTAGTTACAAGAGTAACGTAAAACAGGCATGCGAATATTCAAATCAATCCTCTGATTACAGCAAGTATAAAAGACTTAACATGACCACAAGAATACGGGCGATGCGTTATTCCTATAGCGCTATACATGTTAAGGGGAGGCTAGTACGAAGTTAATGACAAGTCTATCACACAAAAGAATCGTCCAGATAAACGAATCAAGTATAACATATTAGTATGCATGTATTGGATTGTTTGTGTGATTGTATAAAAGTATAAGTGATTGTGTAAGTTGAATAAGTAAACATGTTGCACCCAAAAGTGTAAAACGTAAAAGGGTGTTCGAGTATACTCACAATTTTGCAACGCTTTTCGATTATCCGCGCATTACGTGTTGTTGGGGATGGGAATGAAGGTGCAAGTTGTTGGAGTTGAACGAAGGATTTGGATTAGGAAGTAAAGTACATAAGTATATAGTATAAAAGTATGATTAAAACGGAAAGTATATTCGGTCCAGGCACTCGTCAAGACACCGAGTTTTCTATAATTTCACGGGTCCTGATTTGCCCGTCAGAATCAGTAACAAGGAACGTGGAAATAGAATAAGCGAAAAAACCGAAACACAAACTGTTCGGGTGAAAGGACAATTCGCACGACAGGAGCCTTTCGCGTGAAAGGGATCACCCTTTCGTGCGATAGGTTCGGTTTTGAATCAAACTTCGTCTTTGAACGTTTTAACTATTAATCAGTTATGTTTGTGAGTCCAGTTAAGGTATTTAGTTATAATATAGTATAGTATAGTATTAATCCAGAATGTCATAGAATTCATAAAAGTCATGGATGGAGGTACCACCCTCGTTATAGTTCACCAAAGTACAAATTAGTTAACTAACCGGTTGGTCACGAATACATAATGAAATACAGAAAGTAAATAACCAAACTACCGAACAAGAACACGGGTGCGTCGACGCAACATGGAAGGAAGCGAATCCAAGTGTTGGAGGCTGGGCGGGGTTAACTTATTCTAGGTCTAGGAGATTGTTTGGGTGTTCATTTTACAAGTTCAAGTGAGGTGGTGGAACTAGATTGGAAACCAAAGCTTCCACGGTTCACACAATGTTACATCAGAATCGTTCATATCGAAAATGAGGACCTGATAAACATACAACAATTGGAAAATGTCAAAACGGAATGAACCAGAACCTTTTGTGCGAGAAGGAGTCCCTGTTGCGCGAAAGGGGTATCCTATCGTGCAACAAGAGTGCCTTCCGTGCGAGAGGCTCCTGTTCAAGACCAAAACAACTCGATTTTGGTTGAACGGTTCGTCTTCTTGGCTGGAATCGACCGTAATGGTAACCCACAACTATTTACTTAGCTTGTGAGCTCGATGGGTTCGTGAATCTGCCAAGTTCGAAATCAAAATGTTTGTTTGGTAAAATATTTGAAAGGTAAATCTACAATCCTTAAGTTGGTCCTCAACAAGTTGAGGGTTAACATCAGAATGCCAATTCAATTCTGAGAAACCAAGCTCAAATGATTGAAGAAGTGTATAAAAGTTTTGAAAAAGTAGAAGGAATTAGAAGAAAAGAGAGTGTTAATGAGTTGCAAACTCACTTAGAAAGTTGCTGGAAAATGCTCAGCTCAAGTGTGCGAAGTCAGAAATTTAGACATAATTTCAGAGTTGTGGAAGTGGAAAAATAAAGAAGTGGGTTCGTATTCATAGGCTGGAAAGGAGATTTGGGATGATAGGCATTTATGGACGGCAGGCACCTTTCATGCGAAAGGGCATTTCGCACGAGAGGGCCAGGCCTATTGTTCGAAGTTTCAAGTTTGTTAATTTACGCACATTTTGTCGGTTTTAAACATTTTAAACGTGTAAGTGCGATGTGTGAGTTTAATGTATGAATAAATGGAAGTATAAATGAATTTTGCTTGTATAAACAGGTATGTAATAGATGTATATTAAGTATGTATTTAGCAAAATCTATAAAAAGGTTGAGTTTTCATTATGATTCAAGTCTCGGATTACGATGATCGAAAATGAAAAGCGATAACAAAGGGAATACAAGTTCCCAAAAAAGGAATTACAAAGAAAGTTGCAAGATCAGGAAAGTTACAAAAAACGAGGCATTACAGTCTCCCGTCTTTTAAGAAATTTCGTCCCGAAATTTATTCAAGAGGTAGACTTTGGAGAAAAGTATTTTGGCTAAAATGAATGGCTAGAATCAAAATTTTGAAGTTTGAAGCATGTTGAAAGCGCATGGTAATTTTAAGGAACGAAAAGGGTAGATTTGTAAAAGTAGTTCGTTTGACTAAGGTGATATGAGGCACCCATCGTAAGTATGAGTAAAATGTGCATGTGTGTGTAGGCAAAGTGAGTTTGACTAAGTTTGATTAACTCGATGGGGGAGTATTTTAAAAAGGATGTTAGCTAAGAAGAAAAGTTTTCGTATAAAATAGAGTGTATTTTGATGATAAGTGCGGCTCGCACCGTAGGTTGTAAATTTTTTAATTGGTTCTAAGGCGTATTAGTAGAATTTACACATTTGTAGAAAGTTGCTTATTGGGGAAAAACTGGGATGGTAGGGTTTCAAAAGGTTTTGGTTGTAATGGGCCGACTAAGTAAAGTTTGTGCATAATAAAAGATGACATATAGTTTTTAAAAAGCAAGGAAGTATTTTGACAGAACTGAATCGATAAGGATATTTGTTTAAGGGATTGAACGTTTAGGCTGATTTATTGTAAATAAGGTTTGGATAAAATGTCAAAGGAATAATTGGGAATAATCCTGGTATGAGAGTGAACAAACGATTCGGTAGATGAATGTAGGGTAGGAATGGTATGATATCGGATATAATGCGAATATGAAGCGTTGAGAAATGCTAGCGATGGCTGTAGCCGTTGCGGCTAACGATTACGAGGATGAGGTTTCGTCTTGGATAATCGGGTATCGCGCGTTTCGCAGTGCATTTGTGAGTTACTAAAGTTTGTTTAATTGTGTTTAAATAAGGTCTAGGGAAACATAGAATTTCTCATGGCACGTTTTACGAAAGTTTGGTAACATGGTACAAACACTAATATATAGGATGTACCAGCGGCGTATCCACCATGTTCTAACCATGTTACGTCTGTTTCGTTATTCGGTGTCATGTTACGTTCCGTGTCTTACAATACACAGTAGAACACCCAATGGTTTTCATGCGCCTACAAATATAATCCAGTGTGCACCCGCGATTATATTGGTCATTGCATGATCCGCATAGTTTGTACTAGTAGTGCATGAGTAAGGGTACGCAATAACATTAAAAGTGAGAATGTGTGCGTGTGATAGCGTACGAGAATTAAGCAGGTAAGCTTGATTATGTTAAATTATGTATGTCACTAACGTAAGGGAACCACTCGGGTTATGCTCACGTATAGGTGCGAATGTATGAGTATGAGTGGTAACAATTGCATATATAGTATAAACTGAATCATAACGAGTTTAAACATATAACATGATCATGAAATTTTGAGTGTGTAAAAACGAAGTGTAATGATAATATGTGTGAGTTTGCCATGAAATATTGATTAAAACGTGTACGACGATGTGCATGTACAATTGTTTGAGCAAATCGTTGAGTTTATTAAATTGAAATAGGTTGAGTTTGTCGGGAGTGGAGAGTAAGATTTGTGAATGAGAAAAGAATATAAAGTGTCCATTTGTTATGCGAGATATGTTTTGTAAGAAGACAATGCTACTTTTGTTTCAAAATTAAAGAAATGGATTTACGTGTGTCGGAGATTGTCTGCTCCTATGAAGTTTTCCTTGCCCACGTGTTTGCATTTAGAATTATTTATTAGCGGAGTCTGAAAAGATTTTTGAAAACAGTGAGCTTGCTTCATTTAAAGTATCTTGTATTAAAATAAGAAAAGTTGTATTTCGAAAATTCTAGTGAAAATCTTTGGTTTTGAATTGAATTTTAGCAAAATGAACTTATAGATAATCGAACTTCGTTGGTATAGTCGTGCAGGTGTAGGGTTACTATGTCTAGCGTGTGTATTGGCTGGTAATATGATTGTGGTAGGTTGATTGAACGGTAGGTTGTTGGTAAAATGTCGGGTTCTGACTAATACCTATATGTATGATGCTTGGTGTTTAACGGTATGGTGTGCAAGTGGGTTACCGATCATGGGTGTTGGGAGTTTCTTTAGGTATGGTTTGTGTTGAGTTTCTTGGGTTGTGAGTATAAATGAGGGTTAGAAGAGTTTCATCCCTGTTCTAAGGTACATATGGATTTTATGGTAGGAGAGCTAGTTCTAAGTTAGGATCTACTGTTGGAAATCGAAGTCTCGAGGGTGTATGTGTAACACCCTGCTTCCTGTACTTTCCATAATTAGAAAGTCTTGTTAGTATTTCTATTTTTGGAAGTCTTGTGTTCTTATAATCGTTCTTTCATTGTAATCGTTGTAAAATCCGAGACTTGGATCATAAATAAAACTCGTATTTCTTTAAATTTGTGTTATACATACTTCATACATGTTCATACGTTTGATTTTGTGAAACAATTGATACATATTCATAATTCTTGGAAACTTTGTGCTAAACATGCGAATACGTGAGACATACTAATCATACGAGTTTTGAATGCATACGATACTAAATTACGACATTCATACACTTAAATATACTTCATGATACTTGTTATATGTTAATGTTGCTTATTACATCCTTATAATATGCCAAAATATCATAAATAACCCTTAAAACCCAAAATATAAACTTTAGGGGCCAAAATGTCAAACTTTAAAACTTAATTTCGAACCAGGCTTGGCCTGGCGGGCCGCGACCCGCCCCTCATACATCATCGTAGGCCGCGAGCTAAAGGGATCCGAGACCAGCTCATTTCAGCGCGACTATTGGCCATTTTGGTTGGTTTTGTTGCTTCCAAAGTGTGTTTCTTGCATTTAAAACCTCACCAACCAACCCCAATCCATCCATACAAACCAAGCCTCCTCCAAGCATTTTACACTTTCTAAACACTTTCCACTCTCTCTTAAACACTCCAAATCAAAGCAGATTCCAAAAGTTCGAGCAGATTCATATCTACTTACAAAAGGGAGCATAACTCACTCATTTCTTAACCTTTTTGCTTGATTCTTTTTCCTACTTACTTGGATTAACCTTAGGAACGTTTCCATAGGTTTTCCCTGGAAAACCAGAGCCTAGAACGTCGCCAAAAGGCTCCAAAATTGTCTGATCTTTCTGTTTTTGATTCAATCTTTGTTAGACTTGATTAAACTTAAGTTATCTCATCTCAAACCTATGTCCTTATATTTATAACCATGGTTGTAAAAGTCTCGCCTAGGCTCCGAGTACTCCCCGATTACTCGTTACAAGGTAGGCTGCCGAGGTACGAGTACTCTCCTCCCAGGCCAATTACTCCCCGAGTAATCCCCGCCTAAGCCGAGTACTTCCCGAGTACTCCCGAATCCGACTAGGGAGCGCCTAACGACTTTTGCAACCATGCTTATAACCACATCTATGGTTAGTTAGGCTTAAAAACAAGGTGGAGACATGTAAAATCAGAGGTGTAAACCTCACAAACATTCTGTTTTGTTTAAGGGTTTAACCCACAAGTGATGTTCAAGCCTAAAGCTTGATGATTGTGTGATTTAGGCTTAGCTTGGGCTATCCTACTTGAAAATCCACACATTGTTTGATGTTTTCTCTTAGATTAGTTGTTCATATTCTATTATTACTTCTAAATTCATGACCCTCCTTGAATGTTCATAACATCAAGTGTAGTGGTGAACATCTAGAGGTACCTAAATGGAAGACTTGTTCTTCCTACCTCCTACATGACTTCTATGATACATAAGAGGTTCCTAAATGGAGGATTCATCCTCCTACCTCATGCTTGATCTATTTGACATATTAACATATTACATAACCTATATATTACCTAAGTAATCAACCTTTGATGATGAACTAATGTTCACTTGTCAAAGTGTTTGGCTACATCATCTAAAACACTATATGTAAGATGATTACTTTCATATGATTATGTTCCTATGTTTTAAACTATGAATCTTTAATCTACTGTTATACTCCAATACTCATACGCCTTTGTTTCTTCATGTAGAAGGACTTGGTGTTTCAACCTCCTAATCAACCAACCACCCTCGCGGATTTATCAAGTGGAAGCTTGCAAAAACCGTGAGTACACTTGACCCATTTACCTTTAAAAACACTTTGGGTTGTAACATGTTATTATACAAACTTCACTTTCACATACTTAAAACATACTTTATGATCTCAATCCTTTATACATGCTACTTGTTTACTTAGGTTCATGCTAGATTATACATGCTTTATGTCATTAACTTTGCTAAGCCCTCAACTTAACATATATAGCGCTATAGGAGTAGCACACCACCCGTCGGTGTCTTGTTAAGTCTTTATTCTAAACGGTCTCGTCACTTTTGTGGCGAGGGATGCTAAATACTAGTGGACACTTGGGTTTGACGTATTGTTATGCATGCTAGTTACCTTGTTTACAAATTTCCATGTGGATTCGAGAAAATGCTTTTATACTTATGCTATTTATTCAAACCTTGTGTACTCGCCTTTGCTTTTGCATTGAACTTTATTTTAAACATGTTACAGGTTGAGGATGATGATGCTATGAAATGAAGTAGCGATGATGCCTAGATACACATTTAGACGTCTTAGGTTTAAAATGTTGTATCAATTTTGTTTTATCATGTTATGAACATGTTGTTATTTGAAATTTCTATGTAATGTTGACAAATTGATTTATGAAATCAAAATGGTTGTTTTAAATATTGTCACAAATAGTGTTATGAAGTCTCTTGCAATCTATTTCGTCTCATCCCGATGATTCCGCCATCGGTTGGGGTGTGACAGATTGGTATCAGAGCCATAGCTATAGGGAATTATGTAGAATTGCCATGTTCGACCTAGTCTATAGTAGGAACCTTATTTTGACCATTCTTGTTACATGCTTAAAATGTTATTCTTCCTACTTCGCTTTTCTCTTCTTTTTGGTCTTAATATTTAATTTACATAATGTCTTTCCTAAGACATTTTACATAATACACTTGAAGACTTGTAGACACTCTTTATACAAAAGAGACGAGTTTACCAAAATAGGCGTGAAACCTACAATTTGGTGAACGACTCTCATTCCGCTTATTCTTATTTTGCACGAAATTTCGCCTTTAAGCTAGGAGTGAAATCCACATCTTAATGGTAAATTTCCAATTCAAACTCTAGTGGACCCTCGTCAAAGTGTTGAAATTTTTATTTTGACCCGACGAGTACCAACCACATTAGGGTACGAAATCGTCAAGTTAGGGGTGAAACCCGCATCTTATCGATTAAGTCCCATTCCTCGATTTTCAATCTCGCCAAAGTTTTGATTGTTTCAATCGATTAGGGGCGTGTAGTAACTGGAAGGGTAAGATACCGTTAATCCCTTCTCGACGAGAGTATCTTACCTATAGGCCAAAGCACGTTTCTCTAATTTGAAAGGACTTTCAATTCACTTTGGAATAGTCAACGTTTCTCTACCCGAAACAATCTTATGTTTTATGAGCCTCTCTTTTATGTGATTCAATTTATATGTGATTTTATACTTGTTACCTCGTTCATTTCGAAACCGTTACACCAATCCGCACGTCTCTCGCAATTAAAAACAATAATAATCCTCGTGAACAAACTAAATCTACACTCTTTTACACATTCATACGTGTTTATACTTGTTGAATACTTGTCAAATTCATGCTAATTTTGTGAACCATACGTGATCAAGTCTCATCCTTTCCCTCTCTTTCGATTCTTAGATGTCATCCCACGCTGTGTCGAAGAAACTGACAAAGAAGAACAAGTCAAAGAAGGAATCCATCTCCGACTCCAAATCGAAGAAAGATTCGACATCCACCGCCAACTCCGACACGATGTCGAAGAGGGATTGTATGAAATTCATGGCCAAGCAAATGGCTAAAGTCATACCCGACATCGTGAGCAAGCTTAAGCCCAACCCTGACTCTCCACATGGTTCTGTTGATTCGGGAGTGGAAACGCCCAAACTGACATTCCAATTCAAGCAATTCATGGCTTGTAAACCCCTGGAGTTTACTGGCAAAGATGGAGCCACCGCTATGATGAATTGGTTTGATGCGATCGAACTTACCTTCCTGCAAAGTGGGTGTCCTGATGACCTACGAACCTTTAATGCAACTGGAGTTTTCCGTTTGAGGGCACTCGAATGGTGGACCACCGAACGCAACAAAAGGGGAAATGATGCTGCACACGCTTTACCTTGGGACGAGCTTAAGCAGCTCATGAAAGACCAATTTTTTCCTCCTCACCAGCTACAAAAGCTGGAGAACTAGTTTTGGAACCTAACCCAGAAGGGGAGCGGCATTGATGGTCTGATTACCCGCTTTAAGCAACTAAGTGTCCTCTGCCCTGGGCAAGTCGACACCGTCCCCAAGTCCGTAGTCAAATTCATCCGTTTTCTTTCACTATCCTTGATTAACCATGTTACCTCCACTTGCCCCAAAACCACTCAAGATTCCTTTCGTATCGCCACTGAGCTTAACAACAACTGCGTTCTTCAGGGAACCTATGACAAGGTTTCAACGAAGAGTGCGCACCAAGCCACGACCGATACCACCGCTATTGAACCCTCATCTTCCCAAACACCTAAGAAAAACTGAGGCAAGAAGCGGAAGGCTTTAAGCCAAAATTGTGCGGTCATCACTCCACCAAACCCTCAACCCCTACAATCAGTAGCTGCTGTTATCCTGACAACCCACGAACCTCAAAGGAGAATCTACACTGGGACATGGCCCAAGTGTAACCAATGCTCTTACTATCACCCTACTGGTATCCCATGTCTTAAATGCGCCACTTGTAACAGGCTGGGGCATTTCACTGATCGTTGTCGCTACAACCCAAAGCATGTCCAAGATCAGGCTATTGTTGCAAACCCTGCTCCTAACCAGGTTCAACCTCAAGCCACTCCTGTGGGAGCATGCTTCAAATGTGGCGACCTCAACCATCTCACCAACGTTTGCCCCCAAAGGAACCAACCACAGCAACAACAACAGCAACAACTTCAGCAACAGTAGAATCAATAGTCAGCTCGAGGCAGAGTGTTCCTCCTCACCACTGCTCAGGCTCAAAATGCAAACGACGTCATTACTGGTCCGTTTCTTGTGAACCATATTTACGCTTCATGTTAATTTGATACTGGCGCCAATAAAAGTTTTGTGTCGTTAGAATTCGAACCTTTGCTTAAGTGTAAACGCTCTAAGTTGCCAAGATCTTTTGCTGTCGAAGTTGCTGATAGTAAATCTGTCGCTGTTGATTCCATTCTTCCCAAGTGTTCCTTGATTCTTAACAATCATACTTTCTCGATCAATCTTATACCTATGCAAATGGGTAGCTTTGATATCATAGTAGGCATGGACTGACTTAGGCGAGTTCGTGCTGAAGTTGTTTGCTCTTAAAAGTTTATACGTCTTCCACTTCCAAACGGTGATTCCCTACACGTATATGGCGAGAAACGTTCTCATGGTCTCAAGCTTATGTCGTGTATTCAAGCGAACAAGTGCTTGCATAAGGGTACCTTCGCCTTTCTCGCCCACATTGTGGAAAGAAAGACAAAGGCCTAAGCATAAGTGACGTTCCTGTCGTATGTGATTTTCCTGATGTGTTTCCCGACGATCTTCCTGGTCCACCTCCTGCTAATTCTATTAACTTTCGCATCGATTTAGTGCCTGGCGCTACGCCTGTCGCTAAGTCTCCCTATCGTTTAGCACCCTCTGAGATGCAAGAGCTTTCGAGCCAACTTCAAGAGCTTCTTGATAAAGGCTTTATACACCCTAGTACTTCTCCTTGGGGTGCTCCCGTTTTGTTCGTAAAAAAGAAAGATAGGTCATTCCGTATGTGTATTGACTATCGTGAACTCAACAAGCTTATTGTCAAGAACTGATATCCTCTTCCTTGCATTGACGACCTCTTCGATCAATTGCAAGGCACGGCCTGCTTTTCAAAGATCGATCTTCGTTCTGGGTATCATCAACTTCGAGTCCTCGAAGAAGATATACCTAAGACCACCTTCCGTACACGATATGGTCACTACGAGTTCGTGGTCATGCCCTTTGGTTTGACCAATGCACCTGCTGTTTTCATGGATTTGATGAACCGCGTGTGCAAACCATACTTAGACCGTTTTGTGATCGACTTTATCGACGATATTCTTATATACTCCAAGACTCAAGGAGAGCATGAGTGACACTTGCGTCTTATCCTTCAACTCCTTCGTACTGAACGTCTATACGCCAAATTCTCCAAGTGCAAATGTTGGTTAAAAGAGGTTTAATTCCTTGGTCATACTGTCAACGAACTTGGTATTCACATTGAACCCGCTAAAATCGAAGCTGTGAAGAATTGGATTGCACTAAAGTCTCCGTCCGCAATTCGTTCCTTCCTTGGTCTTGCTGGTTATTATCGTCCTTTTATCTCCAACTTTTCGAAAATCGATGTTCCATTGATCTCCTTGACTGAAAAAGAGAAACCCTTTGTTTGGGGTCCCGAACAAGAGGAATCTTTTCAAACTCTCAAGGACATGCTTTGTAATGCTCCTATCCTATTGCTCCCCGATGGAAACGATGACTTCATCGTGTACTACGATGCTTGAAACCTTGGCCTTGGTTGTGTCCTTATGCAACGTGACAAGGTTATTGCTTACGCATTGAGGTAACTCAAGATACATGAGAAGAACTACACTACTCATGACCTTGAACTTGGCATAGTTGTTTTTGCCTTTAAGATTTCGCGACACTACCTATATGGTACCAAGTGTGTGGTCTTCACCGACCATAAGAGCCTTCAACATATCTTCGATCAAAAGGAACTGAACATGCATCAACGTCGTTGGGTGGAATTGCTACACCAATACGACTGCGAAATTCGCTACCATCCTGGTAAGGCGAATGTAGTGGCCGACACTCTTAGTCGTAAAACTCATGTGAAGAGTATTTGTTGTCTCCAACTCATTAACGATCTTCAATACCGCATTCGTGAAGCTCAATACGCCTCCATTAACGAGGGTAGCCTCGCTGTCGAGATACGAGGTGGTGCTGAAAGAGATCTTGTGTCTAAATCTGATGGTATTCTGTACTATTGCAATCGTATATGGATTCCTAATCGTGAAAACCTTCGAGACTTTCTGATGAATGAGGCACACAAATTGAGATATTTCGTTCACCCTGGTGCTGATAAGATGTACCACAATATGCGTACGTCTTATTGGTGGCTTGGAATGAAGATGGATATCGCCTCTTACGTTGTGAAATGTCTTACGTGTTTAAAGGTTAAAGCTGAGCACCAACGTCCCTCTGGCCTACTCGAATAGGCAGCAATCCCTATCTGGAAATGGGAGAGCATCGCTATGGATTTGATCACCAAACTCCCTCTTACTTCTTCTGGTCATGACAGCATTTGGGTGATTGATCGATTGACCAAATCAGCTCATTTTCTTCCCATTCTTGAAGATTTTGAAGTCGAGAAATTGGCTAGAATCTACACTGATGAGATCATCTGTCGTCATGGTATCCCCATTGACATCATTTCCGATCGCGACACTCGTTTTAAGTCTCGCCTTTGGTAAACTTTTCAATCTGCTATGGGTACTGTTCTTAACCTTAGCACTGCTTTTCACCCTCAATCCGGTGGTCAAACCGAGCATACAATCTAAACCTTAGAGGATATGCTTCGTTCATGCGTAATAGATTTTGGTGGCAACTGGGATTCGCACTTGCCTTTGATCGAATTCTCGTACAACAACAGTTATCATGCGAGTATTCAAATGGCACCCTTCGAAGCATTATATGGTCGCAAGTTCCGTTCGCCTATTTGTTGGCACGAGATTGTTGAATCTTAATTCACTGGTCCTGAGCTTATACAAGAGACGACGAACAAGATTTTACAGGTTCGAGACAACTTACTGAAAGCCAGGAGCCGACAAAAGAGTTATGCCGACAAGCGTCGCAGGCCTTTGGAATTCGAGATAGGTGACTTTGTACTCCTTAAGGTAACCCCTTGAAAGGGAGTGGTTCGATTTAGTAAGAAAGGAAAACTCGCACCTTGCTACGTTGGTCCTTTCAAGATTCTCGAAAGGATTGGTAAGGTTGCGTATAGACTGGACCTACCTGAAGAACTCAACAACGTACATCCTGTCTTCCACGTTTTCGACTTAAAGAATTGTCTAGCTGATGAAGGACTCTAAGTCCCACTCGAGGATCTACAAATCAACGACACTTTACATTTCGTTGAAAAACCCGTCGAGATCATAGACCGAGGTGTCAAGAAACTGAGGCGCAGTCAAATTCCTATCATTAAGGTTCGATGGGAAGGAAAAAGTGGCGCTGAGTTCACTTGGGAGCTTGAGAGTGATATGAAGACGAAGTATCTACAACTTTTTGTTACTTCTTCCTAAATTTCAGGACGAAATTTCCAAAAGGAGGGGAGACTACAACGCCCTGCTTCCTCGTACTTTCCATAATTAGAAAGTCTTGTTTGTATTTCTATTTTTGGAAGTCTTGTGTTCTTGTAATCGTTCTTTGATTGTAATCGTTGTAAAATCCAAGACATGGATCATAAATAAAACTCGTATTTCTTTAAATTTGTGTTATACATACTTCATACATGTTCATACATTTTATTTTGTGGAACAGTTGATACGTATTCATAATTCTTGGAAACTTTGTGCTAAACATGCGAATACGTGAGACATACTAATCATACGACTTTTGAATGCATACGATACTAAATTGCGACATTCATACACTTAAACATACTTCATGATACTTGTTTTACGTTAATGTTGCTTATTACATCCTTATAATATGCCAAAATATCATAAATAACCCTTAAAACTTTAGGGGCCAAATGTCAAACTTTAAAACTTAATTTCAAACCAGGCGAGCCCTGACCCGCCCCTCATACATCTTCGTGGGCCGCGAGCTAAAGGGATCCGAGACCAGCTCATTTCAGCGCGACTATTGGCCATTTTGGTTGGTTTTGTTGCTTCCAAAGTGTGTTTCTTGAATTTAAAACCTCACAACCCAACCCTAATCCATCCCCTATATAAACCAAGCCTCCTCCAAGCATTTTACACTTTCTAAACACTCTCCACTCTCTCTTAAACAATCCAAATCGTAGCTGACTCCAGAAGTTCGAGCAGATTCATACCTTCTTACAAAAGTGAGCATAACTAACTCATTTCTTAACCCTTTTTCTTGATTCTTTTTCCTATTTAATTGGATTAACCATAGTAACGTTTCCATAAGTTTCCCTGGAAAACCAGAGCCTGGAACGTCGCCAAAAAGGCTCCAAAGTTGACTGATCTTTCTGTTTTTGATTCAATCTTTGTTAAACTTGATTAAACTTGAGTTATCTCATCTCAAACCTATGTCCTTATGCTTATAACCACATCTATGGTTAGTTAGGCTTAAAAACAAGGTCGAGACATGTAAAATCAGAGGTGTAAACCTCACAAACTTTTTGTTTTGTTCAAGGGTTTAACCCACAAGTGATGTTCAAGCCTAAAGCTTGACGATTGTGTGATTTAGGATTAGCTTGGGCTATCCTACTTGAAAATCTACACATTGCTTGATGTTTTCTCTTAGATTAGTTGTTCATATTCTATTATTACTTGTAAGTTCATGACCCTCCTTGAATGTTCATAACATCAAGTGTAGTGGTGAACATCTAGAGGTACCTAAATGGAAGACTTGTTCTTCCTACCTCCTACATGACTTCTATGATACATAAGAGGTTCCTAAATGGAGGATTCATCCTCCTACCTCATGCTTGATCAATTTGACATATTAACATATTACATAACCTATATATTACCTAAGTAATCAACCTTTGATGATGAACTAATGTTCACTTGTCAAAGTGTTTGGTTACATCATCTAAAACATTATGTGTAAGATGATTACTTTCATATGATTATGTTCCTATGTTTTAAACTCTGAATCTTTAATCTACCATTATACTCCAATACTCATACGCCTTTGTTTCTTCGTGTAGAAGGACTTGGTGGTTCAACCTCCTAATCAACCAACCACCCTCCCAGATTTATCTTGACCCATTTACCTTTGAAAACACTTTGCGTTGTAACATGTTATTATACAAACTTCACTTTCACCCACTTAAAACATACTTTATGATCTCAATCCGTTATACATGCTACTTGTTTACTTAGGTTCATGCTAGATTGTACATGCTTTATGTCATTTACTTTGCTAAGCCCGCAACTTAACATATATAGCGTTATAGGAGTAGCACACGACCCGTCGGGGTCTTGTTAAGTCTTTATTCTAAACGGTCTCGTCACTTTTGTGGCAAGGGATGCTAAATACCAGTGGACACTTGGGTTTGACGTATTGTTATGCATGCTAGTTACCTTGTTTACAAATTGCCATGTGGATTTGAGAAAATGCTTTTATACTTATGCTATTTATTCAAACCTTGTGTACTCACCTTTGCTTTTGCATTGAACTTTATTTTAAACATGTTACAGGTTGAGGATGATGATGCTCTAAAACGAAGTAGCGATGATGCCTAGATGCACATTTTGACATCTTAGGTTTAAAATGTTGTATCAATTTTGTTTTATTATGTTATGAACATGTTGTTATTTGAAATTTCTATGTAATGTTGACAAATTGATTTATGAAATGAAAATGGCTGTTTTAAATATTGTCACAAATCGTGTTATGAAGTCTCTTGCAATCTATTTTGTCTCATCCCGATGATTCCGCCATCGGTTGGGGTGTGACGGTATGGATAGGCTATTTGCATTTGTTGGTTAGGTTGACTATAGATCGATCATGTTTATCAACTAATCGGGATTGACGAAGCGACATCTATAAGTTTTATACGTATATGAGTGAAAGTTTCATTGGTTCCCTATTGGGAACAAAACATCTTTAGTATAATAGTATAACGTGAGTGTGTTTCAGCGATTGGGTCGAATATGAAATTCATGGGCAAGAGATTCATTAAACCGACTAGGTTGATAGATAGCATTTCATACGGTTTTGAAAATCGGGTATTAAAGCATTTTAGGTGTAATTAGGGATATCGTGCATGTGATTTACGTAAAATAGATTGTAAGAATTACGTTTGATAAAACAATGAGGTTTGAGATTTTTTCATAAGTAGAAGTTTTGACAAAATGATAAAAGATTTAAGTATAAGACTTGATCACGTGGTTGGCATGATAAAGTTTCTTTGGAAAAAGGAGAGTTGGTAACGATCACCGAAGTAAGGGAATCACCCCTAGCCCGTTGGTGAGGTCTTTTTAAGAAGGGAAAGAGCAGAGCTAATCGTCAAGGTAAGGAAATCACTCCTATCTTGATGATTTGCCTCCATTTTGAGATTATGAGTTGTGTAAATCTTGTTGGTGACGTTTTGAAATTTTGCTTATAAATGACGTATAGGTATATGAAAAGGATTAGTATGTCATGTGTGCAACCATTGTGAAAATAATTTGAATTTTGAAAAGCAAAAGTTTGGATCACGTTAAGCAATAAATTGATACTAGTATAATGGTTATTTGTTTAAAACCTGGATCGTTCCGAAACGGATCTTCAACTAAACCAAAGTGGTCGAAAGTTATTTGAGTTTGGGAAGCAGGATTTAGCCTAATAGGTCAAATACTCTCACCGAAATTTGGGTTAAGAGTATTTACCCTTCTGATTACTACATGTCCTTAGTCTTTCGAAAGTTCGAGACCTTGGCGGGATTTAAAATCGAGGAATGGGACTAGTTGACAAGATGCGGGTTTCACCCCTAACTTGACAACCTTGTACGCTAAGTGTGGTTAGTACTTGTTGGGTCAAGAAAGTTAATTTTGACACATTGACGAGGGTCCACTAGAGTTTGAATTGAAAATTTTCCATCGAGGTGAGGATTTCACTCCTAACTTGATAGCAAAATTTTGTGCAATAAACAAATAAGCGGATTGAGAGTCGTTCACAAAATTGTGGGTGTCACGCTTATTTTTGTGAAGTCTTCTCGTTTGTGTAATACTAGTGTTTTCATGTTTTAACATAATCGTGCAAAGTTGCCTTAGGAAAGGCGTATGGTTTGAAATAGGAAAATAGATATGAGCACATAAAAGACATTTCAAAAATTTAGCACATAAATCAAGTGTGGTCGAGTATGATGCTTAACTATAGACTAGCTCAAAAGCGTGGAAATTTTCCTAATTTCCTATAGTTATGGCTCTGATACCAATCTATCACACCCTAACCGATGGCGAAAACATCAAAGTGAGATGAACGAGGTTGCTGAAGACTTAATAACACTAAATGTGACAAGTAACTAATAAACAAATTTCCTTTCATTGCTAATATCAAGTACTTCATTCGAAAATAGAATTACAACAAGTATTTAAAGTTTAAAGTGCGTTTCTAGGCATCCTACTAGATTTCGTGCATCATCGTCATCATCAAAATCATGCAACACGTTACAAAGTATAGTTCAATATAAAAGTATTGGCGAGTATACAAGTTTGAGTACTAGAATAATTTAAAACTTTGAAACAAATCCACATGGCAAACTTAGTTATCAATAGTAGCGTAAAACTGGCATGTGAATATTCAAGTCAATCCTCTGATTACCGCAAGTATAAAAGACTTAACATGACCACAAGACTACGGGTGGTGCGTTATTCCTATAGCGCTATACATGTTAAGGGGAGGCTCTTACGAAGTTAATGATAAGTCTATCACACAAAAGAATCGTCCAGATAAACGAATCAAGTATAACATATTAGCATGCATGTATTGGATTGTTTGTGTGATTGTATAAAAGTATAAGTGATTTTGTAAGTTGAATAAGTAAACATGTTGCATTTAAAAGTGTAAAACGTAAAAGGGTGTTCGAGTATACTCATAATTTTGCAACGCTTTCCGATTATCTGCACGTTATGTGTTGTTGGGGATGGGAACGAAGGTGTAAGTTGTTGGAGTTGAATGAAGGATTTGGAATAGGAAGTAAAGTACATAAGTATATAGTATAAAAGTTTGATTAAAATGGAAAGTATATTTGGTCCAGGCACTCGTCAAGACACTGAGTTTTCTATGATTTCACGGGTCCTGATTTGCCCGTCAGAATCAACAACGAGGAACATGGAAATAGAATAAGTGGAAAAACCGAAACACAAACTGTTCGGGCGAAAGGACAGTTCTCACGACTGGAGCCTTTCTCGAGAAAGGGATCACCCTGTCGTGCGACAGGGTCTATTTTGATCGAACTTCGTCTTTGAACGTTTTAACCATTAATCAGTTATGTTTGTGAGTCCAGTTAAGTTATTTAGTTATCATATAGTATAGTTTTAGTCCAAAATGTCATGGAATTCATAGAAGTCATGCATGGAGGTACTTCCCTCGTTATAGTTCACCAAAGCACAAATTCGTTAGCTAATCGGTTGGTCAAGAATACAGAATGTAAATACAGAAGATAAATAACCAAACGACGAACAGGAACAACCCGGGTGCGCCGACATAATATGGAAGGAAGCGAATCCAAGTGTTCAAGGCTGGGCGTGGTTAACTTATTCCAGGTCTAGGATTTTGTTTGGGTGTTCATTTTTCAAGTTCAAGTGAGGTGGTTGAACTAGATTGGAAACCAAGGCTTCCACGGTTCACACACTATTACATCAAAATCATTGATATCGAAAATGAGGACCTGATAAACATACAACACTTGGAAAATGTCAGAACGAAATGAACCAGAACCTTTCGTGCGAGAGAGAGTCCCTGTCGCGCGAAAGGGGTATTCTTTCGTGTGACAGGAGTACCTTCCATGCGAGAGGCTCCTATTCAAGACGAAAACAACTTGATTTTGGTTGAACGGTTCGTCTTCTTGGCTGGAATTGACCCTAATGCTAACCCACGGCTATTTACTTAGCTTGTGAGCTCGATGTGTTCATCAATCTGCCAAGTTCGAAATCTAAAAGTTTGTTTGGTAAAATATTTGAAAGGTAAATCTACAATCCTTAAGTTGGTCCTCAACAAGTTGAGAGTTAACATCAGAATGCCAATGCAATTATGAGAAACCAAGCTCAAATGATTGAAGAAGTGTATAAAAGTTTAGAACAAGTAGAAGGAATTAGAAGAAAAGAGAGTGTTAGTGTCGCAACCCCCGACCCCTGCCCCGGGAGGCGGGCGGCCGCGGTCTACCTACATTCGGTGGTATGGATGTTAATTTATTTGGCAGCGGAATTTATATCAGTACCGTAGTTAGGAAATATTTTATCAGAGTAAAACACCTCATTTTATAAATAATAAATACGTGGGTAAAACCCAAGTTTCCATTCATAATATGTTTATAGGGATAAACCCTAATTTATTGAAATAAAACTTCTTCTTTATTTAGGTAACTTTTATAGCTAGTTTTCCAAGCCTTTAGTGCTCTCCAGCTGGCTTCTATTTGGCTTTCACATTTTGTTACCTAAAACACTTTTTAAAAACATTTGTCAGTGGAAAATATTGGTGAGTGAATCCCAGTTTAATCAAAACAAGTTTTATCAATTTACAACATTGCGGGCAATCCAACAATTACATTTGTTTACATCTACTTTAATTACCACCCACGGTACTGTCAACCCTGACTTGTGGTCATGCTACTACTCACAGTGTAGTAACAAGTAATGTATACAAAACCCCAACATACCGACAATAATTGTAGAATTACAAATACTCAATCATTGTTATATAATTTAAAACAATTGAGGTTTTGTAAAATAATTTATAAAAAGAAGGATTACTCACATTTCTAATTTAGGTATTTCCTGGTGATTCCCTGGTTATAATATACTAATTTAAACAATGCACCCGTGTTAGTATAATAACCCAATTTACATTAGCTATACCCCCCTCCCGAGACAGAACTCCAACGACGAAGTCAGGCAAAGCCTCGACATGCGTTACGGAGAACTAGATCAATCAGGCAGAGTAACTAATACGTAACCAGGGGTTATAATACTTACATCGAGGCAAAGCTTCGCTATTTAGTGGGTGTAATACCCGAAAATTATTATTACTATTCAGAAATTTAGAGAGAGATCGAGATTTTTGAATGAGTAACAACTGAAACCTCGAACTCCTATTTATAGTTCAGATCTGACAGCGGGTCGCGACCCGCGTCCTAGTTTTCTTCGGCCTTCGCGACCCGCGAGCTAGGTGGGCTAGGGTTTAGCTTTGTCGAATCAACGATATAGGTTGGCCACGACCGGACACGTGGCAGCCTAGGGTGCGGCCTGATGGTCGAGTTGTCGCGGCCCGCGACTGAAAGAGACAAGGGGGTCGCGCCTCGCAAGCGCCTCTATTTTCTTGTTTTTATTTAATTTTTGTAAAATTAAAAGTATTTCGGGTCGTTTTTTCGTGTATGGGGTGTATTTTAGGGCGTATGGGACATGTTTTGTGAATGCAGGGGTGTCGGAAATATTTTAGGAGAGTTGTTATATCCTCCCCACCTTGTTTTAGAACTCGTCCTCGTGGTCTACAGGAACAGGTGTGGATATTTCCTCTGCATCTCGGATTGAAGCTCCCATGTATATTCTGGTCCTCTCTTGGAATCCCATTTCACTTTGACCAGAACTAATCTCTTGTGTTTGAGATTCTTGATCTTTCTGTCTTCAATTTGTAGAGGTTTCTCTACAAACTTAAGTTTATCATTTACCTCTATGTCTTTAAGAGGTACTATTAACGATTCATCTGCTAAGCATTTCTTGAGATTACATACATGAAATACATCATGTATTCCAGCCATTTCCTCTGGCAGTTGTAGCTGATAAGCTATAGATCCTATTCTTCTAATTATCTCAAAAGGTTCAACATACCTGGGGCTTAGCTTTCCTCTTTTGCTGAATCTAACCACTGCTTTCCATAGAGAAACTTTTAATAATACTTTGTCTCCTACTTGAAATTCCAACGGTTTTCGCCTGTTATCAGCATAACTCTTTTGTCGATCGCATGCTTCTTTTAGTCTTTCCTCGACTTGAATAATATTTGTCACACCCCGACCGGGTAAAACAACAAATCGTGGCGGAATAGTCGGGGAGTATTGTAACAGAATCATTGTTTCAAATCACACGGAAATTTGAAGTTTCGTTTTATTAAACATTAAATATTTACATCGTCTTAAAATCTAAATAAACAAGTTAAACATAGTCTATCATTGTTATTAAGTCACTAAGGCCTCGTCCAGTCCTATGTGAGCATGCATCCTAGCAATCAACATCATTCAACAACACCTGAAACATATGTGAAAACAAAGTCAGCAAAGAAATGCTGGCGAGCACATAGGTTTATAAGAGTGTCGGATTCATGACTAGTTTACATGTTGCAATACTTAATTAAAAACCTTGTTTTGAAAAGTATAGTATTGCGGCATAATTAACCAACTCAAATCAAGTTGGTTATAATTGATAAAATCTCGTAAAAACTCGTTAATAAATCTCGTATGGTTTATATTATTCAGAAAACATCATTGTGTGACATCGTTTCAGAATCGTTTACCCAAGTGAACTAAATAACACCACGGTATGTAATATGATGAAAACACTTATATATAAGAAGTACCAGCGGCGTATCTACCATGTTTTCATCACATTACACCCGTCCCGTTATCTAAACACTAACCAAAAACCAATCGTTTACCCAAATCGTTTAACTCGTTAAAAATCGCTTTAGTCGTTTAAATCATTCTCGTTTTAAATTGTGAAAACTACTTTTGGTTGTCTCGCTAATAACATCCAAACCTTCGTGACTCGACTATCTCGCTTCTCGCATTAATAAACCACCAAAGGGTAAATTAACAATCACAGATTCAGTCGTTACCCACCTAACCCACACATAACCATGGGTGCAGTCTGATAACGGGATTTGTCAGATCCAATGGTACCATAACCTAATACTGGTCGGTTCGGCCGAAACTAATGAATGTTATTCGTTATGTAAATACAACCAACACGTTTGTTCACTTTATCAAAATCGTTATTAATTTAATATAAACCATTTTAACCATTTTCGAAACCATCGTTAAAACATCGAAATCATTTAACACATATGAATCACCCCAAAACATTTGAAAACAGTAAAATAAGGGAACTATGTACTCACTTGAGAATGCTTAGAAGTCTTGAATAACAACCAAGCAAAGCTAGAGGGATCACGGAAATCAATCGGCACCCAATATAAGTAACTATGTAAATAAACCGGACCTAAATCAGAAGATCGGATAGGATGAGGTTTCGTAAACCAAATGAGTATTGAAACTCATATGACATGGTTTAACAAAGCCTACATACTAAATCGAAACCTAACTTAAGTGCTTACGACCCATTACGACTCGTTTAGGTAGCTTACACTACTTTAACGCGTCGTTCGCGTAAAACGCGTTCGGACCACCTAACTAGTCCTATGACAAGTATTATATGCCTTAACATGTCTAATAATATTACCTAATCAGTTTAGATATAAAAATTTATGTTACATATGCTTAAAATGAATTTATGCGTAAAAAGGGCATTTTGGTCATTTTCCTAAGGCATATAAATTACCTATCATACAACTAACTAAACAAAGTGACCATAAGGTATAACCTCAGAAGGTTATTCCCTATATAACTATGATCACAAAATATGTTTGGTCGGATCCTAATGAACCACCAAACAGGTCGGGTTTGAAAGTCTAAGCGGTTGTTTAGACCGCTTATCTTACGTCCCTATATAAGCACTAAACTAAAAGTGTTGAGTTAAACATGTTAAAACATGTTTAACGAAGTTAGAAAACAAGTTTGATATCAAAACAAAAGGTTTTGATACCTAAGAATAGTTTGGTTACAAAATACGCATGAATACGCATTTTGACCGAAACTCTGACTCGTCACTACACCTAATCAACGTGGTAATCAGTAGGTATAGTTACAAGGGACTCTAACCATCGTGATTACGCTCACGTTGCAAAGTTCAAACGAACTTTGTGTTGACCATAACCTGGTCAAAGCAGAAAGTCAAACACAGTTTGACTTTCGTGCTTAAAAACGCATAAAAGCATGAAAGAAACTTACAAAGGGTCCAAGCTAGGAAGAACTTAATCTAAATACTCAGGTATAAAGCATAAAGCTTCAACTTAGAACATAAAATCAGATCAAGGTGTGAAGAAAATGGAATGAGAGCTTGGGTATTTATAGATTTCGGAGAACCGTTAGGATCGTTTCTCGCATTTCGTGCCTTGATCTTGGCCCTTGATGTGCGTTAGGTGTATATGTTGGTTTAAGTATATTTTAAGCCCTTTTACACTTTCTTTAGCCAAGTTTTAAATTTATAAAACATGATATTTACTAACACTAAACACATATATGGGCAAGTGCACCCATCGTGAGCGTAGTATAGTGTTGGTAAGATACCGAGGTCGTCCAAGGACACAAGATCTTTTACTACCGGTTTATCCTCAACGTCTAATCAAATCAAAAAGTTTAGAAAAATGGTTTTAAACTAAGAAAAATAAAAACTAACTAAAATGCTAAAAAATAAAAATAAAAGAAAAACAGATAGACAAGATGAATCACTTGGTTCCGACTCATGTATAGTGTAACCTTTGATTATTTCCGCACTTTTGCACTTGTTTATGAGATTATCTTAGTTATTGTAGTAGGCCCCTCTTTTGAAGGTGACGTTACCCTCAACCCAGTAGTTTGAGTCAGCAAGGATACAATCCTAAAGGGTCAGATTATTGAAAGATAATTAATTAAGTTATTAATGCAAATTATGGTAGGCCCCTCTTTTGAAGGTGACGTTACCCTCGGCTAAGTAGTCTGAGTCAGCAGGGATACAGTCCTAAATAGCCGGGTTATAGTATTAATAGTAGTTAACTTATGAGGGGATCAAAGAGTTTGGACCCCCGCCATCCAATACCGTTAAGTATTGAAGGAGGTCCTACTAAATTTGACCCAGGTCCATTGCAGGACCTCTAAACGCTGAACAATGGCAAGACTCTTACCAAACCGTTCCCTTAACCCCCTACCAGGTAGCCAACATACCTCCATATAGACCGTGGAGATATGAATGGTGAAAATCTTTTATTTTATAAAGACAGTAAAATAATGTCAAGACACCACGGACAAACGATAAGGAAGAATCACCTTCAACATAAGAAACTAGTTATTAAAGTCATTAATACAAAACCAAGTTAAAAGTGCGAAAAGATTGAAAATAAAAAGTATTACACTAGACACTTGTCTTCACCAAGTGATGTAAGAGACTTAGGCAAACATGGCCTTGATTGTCAAGAACTCTTACGATCAATCTTGGATCCCGAGACGACTCACACACTCTACGATGGACAATGGATGATGGTGGTGGATGATGGTGTTATGGTGGTGGTGGGTGGTGGGTGAAGTGTGAGAGAGGTGGTGTGCCAAGGGATGGTTTGAGCTTGAGCCAAGCACTCCTATTTATAGGCTGAACAGAAGCTCGGGCACGGCCCCGTGTCCAGTGGGCACGGCCCCGTGTCCACGTTTTCTCTTTCTTCATTTAATGCAGCTTGTCTTTATTAGTTGACCACGCCCCCGTGTCCGCTGAGCACGACCCCGTGTGAAGAAGAATCTTTGTACTATGAAGATTTGCCTGGATTGTGCGAATCTTATAGTTGACCACGGCCCCGTGTCCGCTGAGCACGGCCCCGTGGTGGGCAATAGAAGCTTCTACCACTTTGTCTTTTCTGCTGACACTTGGGCACGCCCCTGTGCTGGCTGAGCACGGGGCGTGTTCAGTCTTCTGTCTTCTTGTTTTGCTTGGGAAGATGCTGTCGTGGGGTCGGGCATGTCACGTTTGTTCCTTTTCTTGTATTTATGTTAGATTTTGCTGTCTTTTTGCTTCTTTTGTTAATTTGAGCTCATTTAATCCTGAAAATACAAAAGGAAGACAAAAGCACACTTTTTCCAACATTAGTACTAAAAAAATGTTAGTTTTATGCCACAATTGATGTAATTTATATGTTTCATTTTGCACACATCAAATACCCCCACACTTGAATCTTTGCTTGTCCTCAAGCAAAACTCTTTATAATGTGGCTTTACACTCTCAAATGGAATGGGTAGAGAAGAAGGTTTTTGGGCTTGTCATAGAGTGTCGGGATTTCCAAGATTCTTTATTTAGTTTTATTTTTATTTATTTACAATCCTATTCGTCATGATTTATTTAAAACTTTTCATAAGATAAATTACTTATTAGGGCATAACATGCCTCTTTAAAATTCTATTTATATATAAGTTCACATACCTCGCGGGGATCACTCAACACTTGGCCGAAAATGTATTTTTGTGGATCACTCGAGAGCGGCATGGAACTTACTCCTACCATAGGCTTGCCAAGCAATCAATCCTCCTCCTTTTTAACTATGTACCTTTGTAAATATCAAGAGGACTTTTTGGGTGAAGGGTTAGGCTTGGGTTAAAGGTAGGTGGTTGGGTTAGTGGTTAGTGGTTAGTAGAAAGGGTGAAAAAGCGTAAAAAGCGTCAGTTTTCGTAAGACTTTTTATTTTTGTAACTTTTATTTTGATGAAGCTATTATTCAAACAAAGTTATTTTTGATGAACTTGTTTGTTTATTTTCTTTTGCTTCATCATCAACACATTTTTTTTTTGAAAAGTCATACGAAAAACCGAGCTAGTTACTAAAACAATGGGTAAAAAAAAATAAAAAAGGTTTTGGTGGGTGAAAGGGTGTTTGGTTTGGGTTATGAAATGAAAAGGTTTAGGCTCAAAGGGGCTAACTAGTGGGATTTTGGGTAGGTGGTAAAAAAATAACGGTGTAGAAATAAAAAGGGTTAGTCCTAATGCCTCCATCATTTACTTACTCGGGTTTAAGTTGGTAAGGACCGAGAATGTATCATCATGGCAAGTTCACGAGTCATAAGAACCAAGCGGCTATTCACACAAGAAACGAAAAATGAGCCTTTAATTTAAAGATATATATTTGTATGCTCAATAAAGGCTCAAAACTCACTTTTTTGGGAAAGGGTTTTTTATGTGATCAAGTATATATAATCAAATTTTAACTAAGTTTGCCATGCCTCTTCATAATTTTCTTATGTTGGTTCTTTTTATCACGACGCTATCGGTTGTAATTCGTAAAAATATAACCTTTTTAGAACTTGAAATTCCCGAATTAAACCTAGACAAATAAAAAAAAATGAAATTTTTTTGAAAAAATTTGGGGTGATTAGCGGTTCCAATAGAGTTTTGTGTAAGGCTTGTATTTAGGACTTGTAAGATTCAAGGTTTTAGCATCCCCCTCACACTTAAATTACACATTGTCCTCAATGTGTCCCAAAAATAAGTTTTTAGGTTGATTGAATGTGTAAAAAGGTGTAAAAAGAAAAAAATTTGTGTTACTGGGCGTTGAACACGGCCCCATGTTCAAGTGCCAATAACAAAATTGAATCAAGAGAAACAGAAGCCTGGACACGGGGGCGTGTTGGTTGAGCACGGCCCGTGTCCAGTTTACCTGAACTGGGTATTTCTGCAGACTGTGCAGCACGGGTCCGTGTTGGGCAGACACGGCCCGTGCCGAACTTACTGTAAACGAAGAAATTTTGTTGGATGGTCCTGTTTTCCTGCATGGGGTTCTGGTTTAAGCTTCCCTTGTTTCCTTTGCCATCTGAAGTGTGTTTTATTCCTGAAAATTAAAACTAACTAGAAAACATAAAAATTAATCTAAACTAAACTAAGGATAGTTCCGCGGAATGCCTCCGTGGTGCGCCACGTTTATAAGGGTCCTTGGCTAGACCCAAAGCCTGGCCATATGTCACTCAAGTGGGATGTTTCGCATCCCATGTTGCACCGTCGGAGAGCGTCATCCAAGCTTGAGACTATGACCTTCATGTAGTCGACCGGGTTTTCGTCCTCTACTCTCTTTCCAACTCCAAACATTACTTCCTCGTCCCCAAACTTCAATGTTAGTGTTCCGTCATTCATGTCAACCACTGCTTGGGCGGTGGCTAGAAATGGCCTCCCGAGGATGAGAGGAACATCGGCGTCTTCTTCCATGTCTAGGATGACAAAGTCGGTTGGGAAAACGAAATTGTCAACTTTAACCAATAGGTTTTCAGCGACACCTTGTGGAATTTTGACGGATCTGTCGGCGAGTTATATGCTCATCTTTGTTGGACTCGTTGTTCCTAGGCCGAGTCGTTTGAACATCGATGTGGGCATGAGGTTAATGCTAGTCCCAAGATCGGCTAATGCATTACGAACGGGGGATTCCCCAATCGAGCAAGGAATTGTGAAGCTTCCGGGATCGATTTTCTTTTGTGGAAGTTTGTTGAGTACTAAGGCGGAGCATTCTTCGCCTAAGTTAACTAATTGCAATGATTCAATTTTCCTTTTATGAGTGAGGAAGTCCCTCATAAATTTTGCATATTTAGGCATTTGGGTAAGTACCTCGATAAAAGGAATATTAACATGCAATTGTTTTAGTAAATTTTTGAACTTTGTGAATTGCTCATCGTTCTTTTGACGATTTAACCTACCGGGGTACGAAATTGGAGGAGTCTTGGTGGGCCCTTGATTTGGTAAAGAAGCCTTTTCTGGTTGGGGTGCGGGTGGAGTCGTGGTTTGGCTGGACTGGCTTCTTTCATCTGACGGTAATGGAGCCTCCTCGGGACCCACGGTTCGATTTCTCAACGTGATGAGATGTACTTGTGCTTTTGGGTTGGTTTCGGTATTACTAGGTAATGCGCCTTGTGGTCTCTCGGAGAAATTTTGAGCTATTTGATTTAATTGTTTTTCAATGTTTTGAATGCTAGCTTGTTGATTTCTAAAATTCGATTCCAATTGTTGAAATCGATCCGAGTTTTTCTTTTCGGTGTCGGAGATGAGGCGAGATACAGTATCTTCAAGCCTTTCTCTTCCACCTTGTTGTTGAGAAAAATTTTGTGGTTGTGTTGGTTTTGTTGGTTACTACTATTGCCGGGATCTCTCCAACCAAGGTTAGGGTGGTTACGCCATCCTTGGTTGTAGGTACCCGTTGGTGGACCCGACGGCCTAGGTCTGTTATCAATGTAGTTTACCATTTCTGTTTGTTCATCTAATTCTTTCATACAACTCCAATTTTCATGTGGCCCACCACACCCTTCACAAGCCATAACCGAGGCCGTTTTTGTCATTTCTAGCTCTTTGATTTTCGAAGAGAGGGCCTCGATTTGGGCTTGTAAAGAAGTGCTTTCATCAACCTTATGGGCGCCCGGGGAAATAGATTTATTACCTCGGGGAGTGTGCCATTGAAAATTGGTTTGAGCAATTTCCTCAATTTGATTAAAT
>JARYGA010010989.1:0-21610 GCA_030545235.1 Helianthus tuberosus
ATCAAAGAAAAATCAAAACGAGAAAATGTCAAACATAAGTAAACAAATATTGGGGTCAAATCACAATGTTTTATTGATAATTGAACTGTTCAGAGTTTATACAATGATTACAAGCACATATGTCACACATCAATTTAAAGAAATTTTTATATATTTATAGCAAGTTAAAGGTGTTTTCCGAATATATATATATATAATTAAAAGTTTTGTTCTTTAAGTTTGTACCAAATTGCTAGTGTTGTCCTTTGCGTTTAAAATTGATGACTTTTGTACTTAATGTTTGAAAATGTTACACGTTATGTCCTTTAGCCCTAACTCAGTTAATTTTTTCGTTAAATCTGATCATGTGCCTTGCACATGCGGGGAATTTTGTCAATCTACTTAATTTAATCTATTATTGTTTAATTAAAAATCAAGTTTTCATATATCTTCTGCAATTTGTCTCCCTCTCCTCTCTCTCTAAGAGAATTCACATCCATTCCATCAATTTTTCACCCTAAATTACACTAAAAAACACTACATCTCCTCCACTCACAATCACTTTCAAAATATATTAAAAAATTATAGGGGGTGAACAGTGTCCCCTCAAATATACAGATGAAGAATAACATTTTCTCTCTCCTCCACTCACAACCACTTTTTATACTCTTTATACTATAAAAACTGCACTCACAGATTTTAGTGGGTTGGATGTGAATGCTCTAAACAACACCACTGTGAAAAACAACACAAACAACAAATTTCACCTTAAATCCGCCCACCACCACTGCGAAAACAACAAAAATAACAAATCACATCTTCCCCATTACCAAATTCGTCATCATCCCACATCCACCGCTGCAACCCCACCATCACATAACCCACCTGCACCGATAACCCATTGTATAATGGCAGTATGTTCGGCGGTGCTTCTGAAGGGTTTAATGGTGATGTGTTCGGTTGTAGGGACCGCGGTGCTTCTGAAGGGTTTAACGACGATGTTTAACGGTGACGTGTTCGTGTTCGACGACGGTGCTTCTGAAGGGTATAACGGCGATTTGTTTTGTTGTCTGAAAGTGAGAATGTCGTTGAGATCACGGTTACTCTGCCCTTCATTTTCTTCAGTGGCTGGTTTTTGCAACATAATTGATTTGTAGACGACAACAAATTGAAACGTAGACAGGGATAGGAAACTAGATTTGTGTATCGTTATTGGTGTATAGTGACGACTGATTGAAAATGGTTTAGGGTTTTATTGTTGTATTTCATTTATCTGTAGAAGTAAAAAATGATGTGAATAATTAAATAAGGTTTGTAAATTTGTGTCATGGTGCAACTATATGGAAAGTGATATTGGAAAAAAGTCAAACTTTCCATAGAAAATTGTGAGAGGATGATAGCTCAATGGGTTTTGCAGATTGGGGTGGGGGCGGTGGCTGGTGGGTGGCCGAAGCTGTAGAGATGGCCGGTGGTAGGTGATATAACTTTTATATATATTTTATATAATAGTCCCTACACATAAGTTATCTACACAATAGGCCCTGGAAATATGAAGTGACAAAAATGCCCTCATGTGCCTTGCACATTACTATATTTAACAGAAAAAAAATAATTGAGTTAGGGCTAAAGGACATAACGTACAACATTTTCAAACATTAAGTACAAAGGTCATCAATTTTAAAAGCAAATGACACCGCCTGCAATTTGGTACAAACATAAAGGGCAAAACTTGTAATTTACTCTATATTGAAAAAGACGAGTTATCAAAAGAAACTCAAGCGAGCCGCTTGAAGAAATGGATAAAGGCACAGGAAACGTAATACATGAAAACAAAATGCATAGTACATACTAGTTTTGTGACATAAGGCTAAGGGGTGTAGGTGACATGAGTTATGGATTACCATCTAGAATGGTGGCATGAATTAAACAATGGCAACTATGTACATCCTTTTCCTTAATTAGTGAAATATATTTTACACAAAATATTTTTTCTTCAAAAATGGGGATGGTGGTTTGGTCATTACCACACCATATAGGATGGTGGATTTGGATGGTGGATGAGCATGGAGTGACAAGAGAGTGAAATGAAAAGTAATAGGGATCTTGAGAGTCATGATCATACCCTATAACATAAGGGAATTGCCAAGCAACCTTAAACTCCCTCCACTCCTTCCAATCAGCTTGACTCAGAAGGTTAAATAAAAATGGATATAAATGAACATAGTTTATTAATTATTTAATTAATGCTAGCCCACTTAGTAAAGACATATACCTCTTAAAGGGGATGTTTTAGGTTTAAACCTGAACAAGGACGATTAATTTAAGATTATATAGTAGGAGCAAACTTTGCTATTAAAAAGGGGGAGTTAATATTCACACACCCACAGGGGCGTAAATTTGTGGGGGCCGGGGGGTATAACAACCCTCCAAAATTATTTTCGACACCCCTAATATATTTAGAATGCACCTATACGTCTTAAAATGCACCCCGTATATGAAAATCAAGCCCAAAATACCTTATATAATTAAAAATTAAATAAAAACAAGAATCTGGGGTCGCTCGCGGGCCGCGAAGACCTTAGTCGTCTTCTACGCGGGCCGCGACAGCTAGGAGATCAGGCGGAAACCCTAGCGTGCCACGTGTCGGCTTTGTGGCAAGTCTACCCGGTGATTGGTCAAGGCTAGGGCCTATGTACCCTATGTCGCGGGCCGCAAAGCCCTTTGCTGATGTCTACGCGGGGCATGACAAAGTGTCGATCAGACACTATAAATAAGGGACATCGGCCTTCAGTCGAAATTCGCTCATTCACGACTTTCTCTCTCAAATTTCTCTATAGTAAGCACTATACCTGGGCATTATACCCCCTAATTAACGAAGTTCTGCCTCATTGTAAGTATCATAACCCCCGGTTACGTATTAGATACGATGCCCGATTGATCGAAGATTCCGTAATAGCTGTGGAGGCTCTGCCGGACGTAGTCATTGGAATTCTGTCTCGGGGAGGGTATTACTAATGTAAATATTGGGTTATTATACTAACGCGTGTGCATTGTGTGATTAATAGATAATCACCAGGAAATCACAAAGGAAAACCCTAAGATAGCAATGTGAGTAAACCTCCTTTTTGCAAACTGTTTTTACAAAACCTCAAAATGTGTGTAATGGAAACTTGGGAATTTTCCACGTGTTTAATATTATAAAAGTGTGGTATTTTACTCTGATAAAATATTTCCTAACTACGGTCCTGATGTAATTTCCTCTGCCAAACTGATAAGCACCGATACCACTGAAACTGGCCACGGCCACCCGTTCCCGGGTAAATAGGGGACGAGGGTTGCGACAGAAGGTGGTATCAGAGCAACAGCCATTGATTCAGCCACAGAAGTGTTCTGCTGACAACAAGATATTATTCAATATGTTAGGAAATTATTTACGGAACTACGTGCATATTTTATTGTTTTGTGTTATTTGACTATTTGTTAGTTTACAGTCAGTTGTCCAGCCTCTTCACAGCCTACCCTCTCAGGGTATTCGGCTGACACTGAAGACGGGATTTTCGTGTTCAAAGCACAATCTGAAGAGCCATTCCCTCCTAAGAAGAGAGGATGGTTCAGCAGAGGAGCCAATGAACGTAGAAAAACAATGAGAAAACTTCTGCAGCAGCGTGCTTTAGCAGCCGCGAATAGAGAAACAAATGCTCACACCCAGGATATGCTCAATAGGTGTCTAGCAAATTTTCATATCTTAGCAACTACAGCTGCAGACCCGAATCTAGAACAACTCATAGCACCCCAACCGTTGCCACTATTTCCCACACAACCTATGGATTTGGAACCAAACCCTGTAGACCAAATTCCAATGCCTGATTTTGACCCAGCAGAAATACCTAGAGTACCAGCACCCCATCCCCCAGACTATGACCCATGGTTTGATAACCATAGAGATTATGAACAACGCTACCCAATACCAGACGAACCCATGCCAAACCTAGCAGCCTACCCAAACCTGGACCCCCTGGACCCATATTTTGATAATGACCAATACATTAGGGAAATCCTAGAGAACCCTTACCCACCTGAGGAACCCATGCCCCAGGTCCCAAACCCAATACCAGCACCCGCACCACCCATGAGCACTAAGAATGTGCAAGAACTCCGAACCTTTGGTGAGGATATTTTAGAAGGAAGTGAGAGGATGAGACAAATAGGGGAACGACTCGTCTGGAAATATGACAAGCGTAATATGGATTTTTGGATGAACCCCTATCAGTAGTAGTAATAATATATATATACATATATATATATATATATATATGTGTGTGTGTGTGTGTGTGTGTGTGTAATATCTAGATAACAGCTACGGATGCATACTAGTATTGTATTTTCAATTCCAGTTGTGTTTGTAATAGATATAGATGCATAATATAAAATAGAGTAAAGGTCGCAATGTTCGACGATTTTGATCAATATGCTTGTTGTGTGATTGTTTACATTAAATATTATCTTATGATATTAATGGGTGGTAAATGTCTAAAATCCAGATGAACAACAAAGTGAATCAAGAAAACCAGAATAACGATAATAATGGAAACCAAGTAGATCACAGTGCCATCCAACACATAGTGGCACAAGGAATTATAGAAGCGATGCCATATATTATAAAAACAGTTAACGAAGCGGATAATAAAAGTAATAATGGCAGTAAACGACCTACTGAACCAGAACACAGCATAAACAATGAACCAATACTTCAAGTGCCCATTCCCAAAAGAAGAAGAACCATGTCTTATGGTTGTTCTTATAAAGAATTATGGTCCTGTAAACCAATAGAATTCTCGGGCAATGAAGGACCCATTGCAGCTCTACGCTGGATAGAAAAGACTGAGGCAGTCTTAAAAATAAGCAAATGCGCAGAAGAGGATAAGATAATATTTGCCTCCAATGTTTTTAAGAACTCAGCCTTAGAATGGTGGAACACTATCCTCTAATCTAAGGGAAGTGACAAGGTTTACAATATGGAATGGGAGGAATTTAAGAATATGGTGGAAAGGAAATTCTGTCCTCCCAATGAAAGAGAACAGATAGCAAATAAGTTCTTAAACCTTAGAATGACTAGAGTAGATAGTAAGGGTTATACTACTACATTCTTTGAATATGCTAGAATAGTGCCAACTCTTGCATCACCAGAACCAGTATTAATCTCCCGTTACATCTGGGGATTAATCAGTGAGATTAGACATGTAGTCAAGGCAGCTAGACCCCAAACCATAGAAGAAGCTGTAGAACTAGCAAACACCTTGACTGATGAATTAGTACGCACACGAGAAGAGGACCAGAGGAGGAACCTAGCTCAAAGGCTTACCCATGAATTTCGTTATGGAAATTCCAATCGTGGGAAAAATGTAGGTTCTACCTCTGCACCTTACTGTAAGGCCTGCAAGAAGAAGCATTCAGGAAGATGCTCCACCTACTGCAACTTCTGCAAGATACCAGGACACAAGGAAGAAGATTGTAGGAAGAAACTTAGTAATGGAGTGTGCTTCAACTGTGGAGAAAAAGGGCACTTCAAACCACACTATCCGAAACTAGCTCCAGCCATGAACAACAAGACTACTAATAATGCTAGAGCATTTGTGCTAACCGCAGAAGAAGCCAAGATGATTCCGGATTGCCGGTACGTTTTTAGTTAATGATGTTTTTGCTAAAGTATTATTTGACTCTGGTGCAAACCAAAGTTTTATTAATGCTTCATTTTGCAAACTTCTCAATCAACCATTAACTAAACTCCCACAAGAATGTCTAGTAGAAACAACAAATGGGGAAACCATTGAGATTTCTGAAATCTTGCAGGGAGCAAGAATAGAATTTTTAAATCAAAAGTTTATTGCAAACCTTTACCCGATGAATCTGGCAGGAATTGATGTTGTATTAGGAATGGATTGGTTAATAGCCAATAAAACCAGTATTCTATGTGATCAAAATTCAATCCAAGTAAATTCACCAAAGGATGGAAAGATCACAATTAAAGGAGATAAGCCGCCTAGATCCACAAAATTCATCTCTGTGATAAAAACTGCCAGTTATGTGAGAAAAGGATCATTAGTGTATTTGATTTCCATAATCATTAACACTAAAGGAAAGGAATTGAAAGATATTCCAGTAGTATCTCAGTTTCCAGAAGTGTTTCCAGAAGAACTACCAGGACTACCGTCGGACAGGGAAGTCGTGTTACACCCCGACCACGTTAAAACAACAAACCGTGGCGGAAACGTCTGGGAGTGTCGTGGCAGAATTATTGTTTCACAACCATGGATACAAAAAGATTTTCGTTTTATTTATTCATTTAGTAATTTACATTGTTTTAACACGAAACAAACAAGTTACATATCGACTATCACTGTTATTATGTCACTAAGGCCTCGTCCAGATCCTATGTGACTCATGCATCCTAGTAATCAACATCAAGCAACATCACCTGAAACATATGTAAAAACAAAGTCAGCAAAGAAATGCTGGCGAGCACATAGGTTTTATAAGAGTGTCGGATTCATGGCTAGTTTACATGTTGCAATACCTTATTAAAAACCTTGTTTTGAAAAGAGTATAATATTGCAACGAAATTAACCAACTCAAATCAAGCGGGTTATAATTTATAAAACCTCGTAGCCATGATTCTTAACCCAAAAACATTTGTTTTAGTAAACCAATTTGTAAAACATTTCGTATTAACTCGTTTAATAAATCTCGTATGGTTTATATCCTTTCGAAAACATCGTTATGTGTCATCGTTTCAAAATCGTTTACCCAAGTGAACTAAATAACGCCACGGTATGTAATATGTTGAAAACACTTATATATAAGAAGTACCAGCGGCGTATCTACCATGTTTTCACCATATTACACCCGTCCCGTTATCTAAACACTTAACCAAAAACCAATCGTTTATCCAACTCGTTTAATCTTGTTCAAATCGTTAACTCGTTTAAATCGTTTAAATCATCCTCGTTTTAATTGTGAAAACTACTTATGGTCGTCTCGCTAATAACATTCAAACCTTCGTGACTCGACTATCTCGCTTCTCTCATTAACAAACCACCAAAGGGTAAATTAATAATCACAGATTCAGTCGTTACCCACCTAACCCACACATAACCATGGGTGCAGTCTGATAACGGGATTTGTCAGATCCTAAGGTACCATAACCTAATACTGGTCGGTTCGGCCAAAATTAATGAACGTCATTCGTTATGTAACTACAACCAACAAGTTCGTTCACATTATTGAAATCGTTATTAGTTTAGTATAAACCATCTTAATCATTTTTGAAACCATTGTTAAAATATCGAAAATCGTTTTGATACATATGAATCACCCCAAAACAATTGAAAACAGTAAAATAGGGGAACTATGTACTCACATGAAGTGCAAAGTATCCTTAATCAATAGAACTTCAACAAACTCAAGTAAACCAGAGAAATCAAGCAGCACCTAGTAATCGAATCACTAGTCAAACAATAGACGCCTAAATCGGAAGATCGGACAGAATGAGGTCTTATAAACCAAATGAGTGTTGGAACTCATGTGATATGGTTTAACAAAGCCTAAATCCTAAATCGGAACCTAACCTAAGTGCTTTCGACCCGTCACGACCCATTAAGGTAGCTTACGCTACTTTAACGCGTCGTGCGCGCATAAGCGCGTTTGAGACGTCTAACTAGTCCTATGAAAAGTATTATATGCCTAAACATGTTTAAATATGTTGCATAATCAGTTATGTGACAAAAGTTGATGTTAGATATGCTTAATTACCAATTAAGCAAGAAAAGGGCATTTTGGTCATTTTCCTAAGGCATATAAACAACCTATCATACAACTAATTAAACCTAAGTGACCATAAGGTATAACCTTGGAAGGTTATTCCCTATGCAACTATGGCCACTAAACATGTTTGGTCGAATCCTAATGATCGACCAAACGGGTCGAGTTCGAAAGTCTAAGCGGGTGTTTAGTCCGCTTGACTTACGACTCTGCAAGCACTAAACTAAAAGTGATGAGCTAAACATGCTAAAAGATGTTTAGTTAAGTTAGAAAATGGTTTTGATACCTAAGAGTAGTTTGGTTACAAAATACGCATAAACACACATTTTGGCCGAAACTACGACTCGTCACTACGCCAAGTCAACGTGGTAATCAGTAGGTATAGTCACAAGGGACTATAACCATTGTGATTACGCTCACGTTGCAAAGTTCAACGGAACTTTGTGTTGACCATTGACTGGTCAAAGCTGAAAGTCAAACACCGTTTGACTTTCATGCTCGAAATTCAAGAACAAGCAAGAAGAGGACTTACAAAGGGTCCAAGAAGGTGTTTTGATTCAAAATTACTCAGGTATGAGGTGTTAAAACCTCAACTTAGAGCAGAGATTGAATCAAGGTGTGAAAAACCCAAATGAGGAAGCTTGCTATTTATAGGAAGGTAAGATCAATAGGATCATTCCAAGTGTTTTGAGGGTGTAATCTTGGCCATACATGTGGGTACATGGTATTAGAATACAATGGGGGTCGAAAACCAGCTCCAGGTATTGCAAAACTTACATAAAAACCCCTGAATTTTGACCAGAATGTTGAAACAGAACTTTATGTCTGATGGTGTCACGCGGCCCACGTAAATATACATTAAACCTTACGCGGCCCGTGTAAGGAAGTTTGACAGATTGTCAAAACAGCTCCCTGCACATCAGAAACTTGCATTTCGGCTCATTTTTGACACGTTTAAGCCCCGTTAACCTCATTTCAAGGCTCTAAAATGAAGTTAAAGTATAGGAAACTCAAAACATGCTCAAAAATATCTCGGATGTCGGCTCGTTTGGTCGTACGGTTGCGTTGTTCGGTTAATTACGACGGAAGTCGTAATGAACGCAAAAACGATCCAAATCAAGCGACGAATGGAATTTTATCAAGCCAATCACTAAAATAAAATATTTTAATGATTAAATAAATTTTTGGATGTGCGGATATATTCAGAACGTAAGATATGCGCGAAAATGCAAACTTATGCACTTTTTGACGCTTTTAGTCCCTATTGATCAATAAAGTTTATTTTAGCATACCGAACCCCTCAAAGCTTATTTCTATGCTATGTAAAGGATATTTAGGGTTTTTTTAACTTATGATCAAGTTCTGTAATGTTCGTTACTATACAAATCGGTATAGTTTCGCAGTTTGACATAAATAGTCCCTGCGATCGAACAAACTTGACTTCAACACACCAAACCATCCAAAGCTTATTTCTAAGTTATGTGGAGGTTATTTAAGGTATGTTAAGACTATGTCACTATTCCGGAGTGTTTGTCGCATTAAACTGACTACGTTTACGCACTAGTTTGCGTATAACCTTCAAGAAAGCGATTTAAAGCTTGAAATTGGAATCGAATTAAATTGTGAAATCATCAAACACAATTACACATATAATAACACCAAAACACATATAATAACACCAAATCACATTGTTTTATTAATAATCAACATTGTTTTACATTGTACATCGATTACAGAACACAGTTGTCACAAGTCGAATTCCGAATTCATCTACTACCAGGAACAGCACCGATTGCCAAAGCACCTTACCATTTAGCTCCGGCAGAAATGCAAGAATTAAAGAAACAATTGGACGAATTGTTGGAAAAAGGATTCATACAGCCAAGCTCACCGCCTTGGGGAGCACCAATCTAATTCGTTAAAAAGAAAGACAGGTCAATGCGAATGTGCATTGATTACCGCGAATTGAACAAAGTCACGATTAAAAATCGTTACCCATTACCGAGGATCGATGATTTATTTGTTCAGTTGCAAGGTATAACAACCCTCAAAATATTTTTTCGACACCCCTAATATAATAATAGTATCCCAATATGTCCTAAAATACACCCCGTATGCAAAAACTGAGCCCAAAATACATTATATAATTAAAATTAAATAAAATCAAGTTTTATGTGGCACTTGCGGGCCGCGTAGACCATTAGGGTCTCTTACGCGGGGCAAGACAGCTCCAAGGCGGGCCGACACCCGGTGCTGCCACGTGTCGTGCAGCGTGTCGAAGCTAGGGCTGAGTCAGACAAGCTAGGGCCTACCCTAGCTGCCCTCGCGGGCCGCGTAGCACCTGGATTGTAACATCTGTGCTTGTAATCATTGTGAAGAGTTCAATTATCAATAAAACAAAGTTATTTGATCCCAATTTTTGTTTGGTTATGTTTTACATTTTTCATGTTTTGACTTTTGTTCAATTTCAAACTCTATATCACTTTCTGGAGAGTTATACGCAAACTGGTGCGTAAACACAATCAGTTTAATGAGAAAAATACTCCGGAACATCAACATATACTTAACATACCTTAAATAACCATTACATAACTTAGAAATAAGTTTTGAAGGCTTTGGTATGGCAAAAACAAGTTAATTCGCCTACAGGGACTAAATTTGACAAACTGCGAAAGTATGCCAATTTGAACTGTAACAGACATTCCGGAACATGACCATTAGTTAAACATACCATAAATATCCTTTACATAGCTTAGAAATAGGCTTTGAGGGGTTCGGTGTGCTAAAATAAACTTTTGGGTCATTCAAGGACTAAAAGCGTCAAAAAGGGCACAAGTTTGCACTTTCGCGCATAACTCACGTTCTGAATACATCCGGACATCCAAAAATTTATGTAAGCACTAAAATTTGTATTTTAGTGTTTGGCATGAGAAAAATCCATTCGTCGCGCAATTTGGATCGTTTTTCGCACTTATGCGCATGTCGTCGTATTTAAGCGAACATCGCGATCGTACGACCAAACGAACCGACATCCGGGATATTTTTGAGCATGTTTCATGTCCACAATGTTTAGGCATCATTTTAGGGCCTTAAAGTTGACTTAACGAGCCTTAAACATGTCGGAAATGGCCTTAATACACAACGGGGACTGAAATGGAAACTTTGGAAACTGGTTGCTGATCAGAAGGACCTAGGCGTGACACCTAGCCCCCTAGGCGTCACGCGAGGCCCTTTCAGATTAGCAAAAGTTGTTTAACAGCTGTTAACAGCTCTTATACACTCCAAAGGCCAAAGCCACATGTTAATCCCTGATGTTGGGGGGCCATTTTGAGTTACCACAAGTTTGCAACAAGTGTAGGGACAATATCAAAGCACGGTATTCGAGGAACGATCCTAACGGTTCCAAGAATCCTATAAATACCCAACCCTTTCACAACTCAAAACCCACAAATCTGATCTCAAAGCTCTAAGTTGAAGTCATTGCTTCATACCTGAGCTATTCGATCAGGTTTTACTAGCGGGGACCCTTTGTAAGTCTTCCTTCGTTCTTTTATCGCTTTTCTAGTCCGAAAGTCAAACTATGTTTGACTTTCTACCTTGACCAGTTTATGGTCAACACGAAGTTCGGTTGAACTTCATAACGTGAGCGTGATCACGATGGTTATAGTCCCTAGTGACTATACCTACTGATTACCACGTTATCTAGGCTCAGTGACGAGTCGTAGTTTCGGCCAAAATGCGCATTCTTGCGTATTTTGTAACCAAACTACTCTTAGGTATCAAAACCGTTTGTTTTGATACCAAACCTGTTTTTCTAAACTTAGTTAAGCATGTTTTAACATGCTTAGCTCGTCACTTTTAGTTTAGTGCTTATATAGGGTCGTAAGGTAAGCGATCTAAACAATCGCTTATACTTTCGAACCCGACCCGTTTGGTCGATCATTAGGATCCGACCAAACACATTAGGTGACCATAGTGTATAGGGAATAACCTTCCAAGGTTATACCTTATGGTCACGACGTTTAGTTAGTTGTATGATAGGTAGTTTATATGCCTTAGGTAAATTACCAAAATGCCCTTTTAACGCCAAAATTCATTTTAAGCATATGTAACATAACTTTTGGTATCTAAACTGATTTGGCAACAATATTAGACATGTTAAGGCATATTTTACTTATCATAGGGCTAGTTAGGCGTTCCGAACGCGTTTTACGCGAACGACGCGTTAAAGTAGCATAAGCTACCTAAACGGGTCATAATGGGTCGTAAGCACTTAGGTTAGGTTTCATTTTAGTATGTAGGCTTTGTTAAACCATATTACACGAGTCTCTATACTCGTTGGTTTACGAACCCTCATTCTATCCAATCCTCCGATTTTAGGTCCGGTATATTAACATAGTTACCTATATTAGGTGCCGTTTGATATCCGTGATCTCTAACATTGTTTGGTTGTTACTCAAGGACTACTAAGCAATCTCAAGTGAGTACATAGACCCCTCTTTTACCGTTTTCAAACTGTTTTGGGGTGAAACACATGTGCCTACTTGTTACTTTCATGCTTTCCTGTTTTCACATCATATGCTTGCTATGTTCATTAGTACACTTATAGTACATGATTTACTTTACATTTCTGCTATGTATGTTGACTGATAGCATGCTAGCACATTGATTTACATGACTTTTCTGCTTCGTATGTTAACTTAGCGTACTTAGTACATTGTTTTCATATAACATGTTCACATTTGCTATGACATTTGGTTTGCACAAACGGGACTTATATACGTTCATTAACATTAGCTACGCCGCTCGGTAGTAAGTACTGGTACCATAGGACTTGACAAATCCCATTCCTGACATCCCGGGTTTGTTTGGATGTAAGGAATGACTGAATCCGAAAACATTTCTTTTGATAACCTTGACTTAGGGTTATCCGACTGTCTCAAGGCTTGAATGTATGCGTTAACTTACCACATAAGTGTTTGTATCAATGTAACATGCATTACTTTGCAAAACATAACTTTTTGATATATTCAAAATACTTTGTTTTGTACATTCTTACGTTTGGTTTATGTAACAACACATTACTTACCAAACATACATTTGCTACACATTACTTGACTACATTTGGACTATTAACATTTGATATGATTTATACAAGGACTTTTGACAATTGGTTTAAACATAGACTTTATACATTGGTGGTTTGTTTAAGTGACTTAAGTAACGAGATGTGAGTAATATGATACAAGCATGGTGGATACGCCGCTGGTACTTCCTATATATAAGTGTTTGTATTATATTACATATCATAGCGTTATTTAAATCATTCAATTTGGACTTATACATTTTACACAAGTAACACGATTCACAAGACTTTGGTTTACAAATAATTTACTTTATACAACTCATTTTACTTGGTTATACATTTAACCATACATTATTCTTTTATTTATACATATCATTTGATCTTATCGATTTTTAAATGATTTACAAAATAAAACAATTTACAAGGTTCATGAATGACTTTTGTTAATCAACTTTTTCTAAACTTATAAGTCATGAATCTTATTTTCATAAAACCTATGTATCTCATAGGCATTTTTATGATGACGTACCTATTTTCACATGTGTTTTCAGGAGCTTTTGCTTAGGATGATGATCGTGACACTAGGGCGGACCTGTGCCTTAGAGACATAAAATAAAGATAGAACCAGTTTAATTATGTTCTGAACTCTTTATTTCCTGTTTTGAGACAATGTAACACTCTTGTTTGATAAATAAAATATAACTTTGTATGCCATGGTTGTGAAACAATAATTCTGTTACAACACTCCCCGACGTTTCCGCCACGATTTGATGTTCTACGTGGTCGGGGTGTGACAGAAAAGATGGTATCAGAGCCAATGGTTATAGGGAATTAGGTTATTAGTAATGCTTTGACTTAGACTATAACTTTCTAGGACCCCAACACAAGTTATCTTGTGTTTAGATTTTAAAACATGCACTTCACCTATCCTTAGGTGATAACCACAACGGGAACATCAAGTTCGAATCCGCTTTGAAAATTAATCATCTGTTTTTGGATGATTGATTACTAGGTTTTGAACCCGCTGTTGTAAGGTTTTGAACCCTTCCAGTTTGATTTTTGGTCTTGTACCTTTCAAATTTTCAAAATCTCGTCAAAGTTTTGGGTTCTAAATAGTGAGAACTCGTGCAAACTGGAAGAGTGAATGCATGTACCCTGGGTTTTCTGTCTAAGGCTAGAGTGTTCGTACAAATCCACATAATCGGACCAGTCACTCTTACCTGGGAACTCTTGGGGTGAGTGTTCACTTATAGGCGAGCATGTCTTCGCGATACATTATTTTTGACCCATTAACTTTGATTAGTCTCTGTGTGTCGTTTGTTTGCTTTGTAATGCGAACAAATGACCACCATCTTTGCTGTTGTCAATTTTTGTTTCATCTCACTCTTTTCATCCAATCATCTCACTCGTTTCCTTTCATGTTTCCTCTTTTAGAATGCCTCCTCGACGTGAAAACCAGATAGCGACTGCCGAACTGGCAGAAATCATTGCGCAGCAAATGGCTGCTCAATTCCCAAACCTCTTTGCTCAATGGAACCAAGCCAACAACAACAACAGTGCTCCATGCAATTTCAAGAATTTTAACTCGGCTAAACCACTCAAGTTTAGTGGTTCTGAGGGAGCGACTGGGCTTCTTCAATGGTTTGAGAGCATTGAGAATACTTTCCGTCACGTGCACTGTCCTGACAATCGCAAGGTCGAGTTTTCTTCGAGTGTGTTTCAGAAGAGGGCTCTTACGTGGTGGAACGGGGTAATGAGAGATCGTGGTGCAGAATTTGCTCTAGCGCAGACTTGGGCTGAACTTAGGGCCCTTATGATGAGGGAGTTCTGTCCTCGTCATGAACAGCGAGCTTTGGAGAGAGAGTTTGACGACTTGAAACAAGACAGTGGCGAGCACAGGGCGTATACTGATAGGTTTGAGGAGTTGAGTCTGCTTTGCCCAACAATGGTTACCCCACTCGACAAGGCTATCGAAAGGTACATCGATGGTCTACCTGACTCAGTACAAGACATCATTACCGATAGTAACCCTACCACACTCCGTCAGGCGATCGAGTTAGCAGCGACATTGACTGAGTCGCAGGTTTGAAAGGGAAAGCTGCATAAAAAGGGTGACAAGGGTAAGAAGCAGGCGTCTGACAAGGAGGATGGCAAGAAAGGTGAAAACAAGAAGGGAAAGAATTTTGGTTCCTCAAGAGGGTCTAGGAAGCGAAAGGCTTCCCAAAACTATGCCGTTACTGCACAGGCTCAAGCTGCACCAAATCATCCTGCGCAACCACCCTCCAAGAAGCCTTATCTTGGCAATGCACCTTTGTGCAACAGGTGTAACGGCCATCACCTACCACATCTACAATGTCGCCATTGCACTAACTGTGGAAGAAATGGTCATCTTGCCGCTACTTGTCGCATTCCTGTTAACCAGAATCAGGCAGTTCAGAACCAAGCCCAACAAGTTGCTCAGCCTCTTGCTCAGCAACAAGGTCAAGCTGCACGACCTCATTTTCCTCCTGGTTCGTGCTACAATTGTGGGGATCTGACCCACTACAGAAACCGGTGCCCAAGACTAGCTAACGCAAATCCAAATCAGAATCAGGCTCAGGCTCGAGGTCGAGTCTTCAACATGAATGCACAAGAGGCACAAGCGGACAATGAAGTGGTGAACGGTACGTTCTTTATTAATAATCAGCCTGCATCTGTTCTTTTTTATTCGGGTGCCGATAAGAGTTTTGTGTCATTATCTTTTGAGCCATTGCTTCGCGTGTCTAGAACGAAACTAGGTAAGCCTTTGACAGCAGAAGTTGCTAGTGGTGAACCCATTGTTCTTGATTCTGTTCTTCGCAACTGCCAGTTGAACCTTAACGACCATCTTTTCCCTATTAACCTCACGCCTATGCAACTTGGAAGCTTCGATGTTATTGTGGGTATGGATTGGTTAGCCAAGCATCGCGCAGAGGTAGTTTGTTTTGAGAAGATTGTTCGTGTGCCGCTTTCGACAGGCGAGATCCTACAAGTTCATGGTGAGAAAGCTGCTGGTGGTCTCAAACTCATGTCTTGTTTTAAGGCTCGGAAGTATCTGCGAAAGAACTATGTGGCCTTTTTGGCACATGTTGTAGCAGATAAGGGCAAAGGTAAGTCTATTCAAGATATCCCTGTTGTTCGGGATTATCCTGAAGTATTTCCTGAAGAGTTACCTGGTTTACCCCCAGCACGCCAAGTCGAGTTCCGTATTGATCTCGTACCTGGTGCAAATCCCATTGCCAGAGCTCCATATCGTCTTGCACCGTCTGAAATGCAAGAGTTGTCTAAGCAGCTTCAGGAGCTCTCTGACAAAGGTTTTATCCGTCCTAGCTTTTCACCTTGGGGTGCTCCCGTTCTTTTTGTCAAGAAAAAGGATGGATCTTTTAGGATGTGTATCGATTATCGTGAGCTTAACAAGCTTACCATCAAGAATCGATATCCCCTACCTCGCATCGATGATCTCTTTGATCAGTTACAGGGTGCTTCTTATTTTTCGAAGATTGATCTTCGTTCGGGGTATCATCAACTTCGGGTGCATGAAGAAGACATTCCCAAGACAGCGTTCCGCACTCGTTATGGGCATTATGAGTTCACAGTCATGCCATCCGGTTTGACTAATGCTCCTGCTGTTTTCATGGACTTAATGAATAGGGTCTGCAAGCCTTATTTGGATCAGTTCGTCATTGTTTTTATTGATGACATTTTGATATACTCTAAGACGCGAGCTGATCACGAGCAACATCTTCGTCTTACTCTGGAACTCCTAAAGAAAGAGCAACTTTTCGCCAAATTCTCCAAGTGTGAATTCTGGCTTAAAGAGGTTCAATTCTTAGGACATATTATCAACGAACAAGGTATTCATGTAGATCCCTCCAAGATCAGTGCGATCAAGGATTGGGATACGCCTACTACTCCTACTGAAGTTCGTTCTTTTCTTGGACTTGTGGGTTATTACCGCCGCTTCATTGAGAACTTCTCGAAGATTGCAGTTCCTCTAACTGCTCTAACTCAGAAGAACAAGCCCTTTGATTGGGGATTCAAACAAGAGGAAGCTTTTCAAAACTTGAAGCAGAAGCTTTGTGACGCTCCTGTTCTGACTTTGCCTGAGGGCAATGATGATTCCGTCGTTTATTGCGACGCATCTAAATTGGGACTTGGCTGTGTTCTGATGCAAAGAAACAAAGTCATAGCATATGCTTCGAGGCAGTTGAAGGTGCATGAAAAGAACTACACCACTCATGATCTTGAGTTGGGTGCAGTTGTCTTCGCTCTCAAGATCTGGAGACACTATTTGTACGGTACAAAATGTGTGGTTTTCACGGACCACAAAAGTCTTCAGCATATCTTCAATCAGAAAGAACTCAACATGAGGCAACGACGTTGGGTTGAGCTTCTAAACGACTATGACTGCGAAATTCGCTACCATCCTGGTAAGGCGAATGTCGTAGCTGATGCATTGAGTCATAAGGAACGTACTAAGCTTCATTGTGTTCGTGTTCAATCCGATATTCAAGCTCGATCCGATATCCAAGCCCGCATTTCTCAGGCTCAACAATCTTGTGTTTCACAAGGTTTGATGGATAAGGAATTTCCCTATCACATAACACCTGATCTGGAACTGAAGGGCAATGGATCATATTACTTCATGGACCGTTTGTGGGTCCCAAGCCAAGATAACCTTCGCACCTTGCTTATGGATGAGGCCCATAAGTCTCATTATTCTGTTCATCCTGGCTCAGATAAGATGTATAAGGATCTTCGTATTCAGTATTGGTGGCCTGGTATGAAGAAAGACATTGCCTTATATGTATCAAAATGCCTTACTTGTCTTAAGGTTAAGGCTGAACATCAGCGTCCTTATGGTTTATTGGTGCAACCAGAGATCCCATTTTGGAAATGGGAAAACATTACTATGGATCTCATTACCAAACTTCCGCGCACAAAGAAAGATCATGATGCCATCTGGGTAGTTGTTGATCGTCTTACTAAGTCAGCGCATTTCTTGCCAATCCGTGAGGATTTTTCTGCTGACAAACTTGCTAAAATCTATGTGGATGAAATTGTAGCTCGACATGGTGTTCCTTTGAACATCATTTCTGACAGAGATGCTCGTTTCACTTCTCATTTTTGGAGAACCATGCAATCTGCTATGTGGACCCAACTTAATCTAAGCACAGCTTATCATCCACAAACGGATGGTCAATCTGAAAGAACAATCCAGACTCTGGAGGATATGCTTAGAGCTTGTGTGATCGATTTTGGTGGTAGTTGGGATTCACATCTTCCGTTGATTGAATTCTCCTACAACAACAGTTATCACTCCAGCATCAACATGGCTCCTTTCGAGGCTCTCTATGGTCGAAAATGTCGTTCACCAGTCTGCTGGAATGAGATCGGCGAGGCTCAGCTTACTGGACCTGCCCTCATTTTAGAGACAACTGATAAGATTAAGAAAGTTCGTGATAACCTTCAGACAGCTAGAAGCCGTCAAAAGGGTTACGACCCAAAACGCAAGCCCTTGGATTTTCAAGTCGGTGATCGTGTATTACTTAAGGTCTCACCTTGGAAATGTGTGATCAGATTTGGAAAGAAAGGAAAACTTGCACCTAGATACGTTGGACCATTCAAGATCGTCGAAAGAATCGGTAAGGTAGCCTACAGACTTGAGTTACCTCCTGAACTTGGAAATGTTCATCCAACCTTTCACTTGTCCAATCTCAAGAGGTGTTTAGCTTATGAGAACCTCCACATACCACTTGACGAAATTCGTGTTGATAAAACACTAAAATTTGTTGAGAAGCCAGTGGAAATCGTGGAACGTGAAGTCAAGTGGCTCAAACGCAAGCGCATTCCATTGGTCAAAGTTCACTGGGAATCTAAACGTGGACCTGAGTTAACTTGGGAACGCTAAGATCAAATGAAGGCGAAGTACCCACATCTATTCCCACGAGTTTCCTCTAAATAAATTTCGGGACGAAATTTCCACAAGTAGGGGAGACTGTAACATCTGTGCTTGTAATCATTGTGAACAGTTCAATTATCAATAAAACAAAGTTATTTGATCCCAATGTTTGTTTGGTTATGTTTTACATTTTTCATGTTTTGACTTTTGTTCAATTTCAAACTCTATATCACTTTCTGGAGAGTTATACGCAAACTGGTGCGTAAACACAATCAGTTTAATGCGACAAATACTCCAGAACATCAACATATACTTAACATACCTTAAATAACCTTTACATAACTTAGAAAAAAGTTTTGAAGGCTTTGGTATGGCAAAAATAAGTTAATTCGCCTACAGGGACTAAATTTGACAAACTGCGAAAGTATGCCAATTTGAACTGTAACAGACATTCCGAAACAAGACCATTAGTTAAACATACCATAAATATCCTTTACATAGCTTATAAATAGGCTTTGAGGGGTTCGGTGTGCTAAAATAAACTTTTGGGTCATTCAAGGACTAAAAGCGTCAAAAAGTGCACCAGTTTGCACTTTCGCGCATAACTCACGTTCTGAATACATCCGGACATCCAAAAATTTATGTAAGCACTAAAATATTTTATTCTAATGTTTGGCATGAGAAAAATCCATCCGTCGCGCAATTTGGATCGTTTTTCGCACTTATGCGCATGTCGTCGTAATTAAGCGAACATCGCGATCGTACGACCAAACAAACCGACATCCTGGATATTTTTGAGCATGTTTCATGTCCACAATGTTTAGGCATCATTTTAGGGCCTTAAAGTTGACTTAACGAGCCTTAAACATGTCGGAAATGGCCTTAATACCCAACGGGGACTGAAATGGAAACTTTGGAAACTGGTTGCTGATCAGAAGGACCTAGGCGTGACACCTAGCCCCCTAGGCGTCACGCGAGGCCCTTTCAGATTAGAAAAAAGTTGTTTAACAGCTGTTAACAGCTCTTATACACTCCAAAGGCCAAAGCCACATGTTAATCCCTGATGTTGGGGGGCCATTTTGAGTTACCACAAGTTTGCAACAAGTGTAGGGACAAGATCAAAGCACGGTATTCGAGGAACGATCCTAACGGTTCCAAGAATCCTATAAATACCCAACCCTTTCACAACTCAAAACCCACAAATCTGATCTCAAAGCTCTAAGTTGAATTCATTGCTTCATACCTGAGCTATTCGATCAAGTTTTACTAGCGGGGACCCTTTGTAAGTGTTCCTTCGTTCTTTTATCGCTTTTCTAGTCCGAAAGTCAAACTATGTTTGACTTTCTACCTTGACCAGTTTATGGTCAACACGAAGTTCGGTTGAACTTCATAACGTGAGCGTGATCACGATGGTTATAGTCCCTAGTGACTATACCTACTGATTACCACGTTATCTAGGCTCAGTGACGAGTCGTAGTTTCGGCCAAAATGCGCATTCTTGCGTATTTTGTAACCAAACTACTCTTAGGTATCAAAACCGTTTGTTTTGATACCAAACCTGTTTTTCTAAACTTAGTTAAGCATGTTTTAACATGCTTAGCTCGTCACTTTTAGTTTAGTGCTTATATAGGGTCGTAAGGTAAGCGATCTAAACAATCGCTTATACTTTCGAACCCGACCCGTTTGGTCGATCATTAGGATCCGACCAAACACATTAGGTGACCATAGTGTATAGGGAATAACCTTCCAAGGTTATACCTTATGGTCACGACGTTTAGTTAGTTGTATGATAGGTAGTTTATATGCCTTAGGTAAATTACCAAAATGCCCTTTTAACGCCAAAATTCATTTTAAGCATATGTAACATAACTTTTGGTATCTAAACTGATTTGGCAACAATATTAGACATGTTAAGGCATATTTTACTTATCATAGGGCTAGTTAGGCGTTCCGAACGCGTTTTACGCGAACGACGCGTTAAAGTAGCATAAGCTACCTAAACGGGTCATAATGGGTCGTAAGCACTTAGGTTAGGTTTCATTTTAGTATGTAGGCTTTGTTAAACCATATTACACGAGTCTCTATACTCGTTGGTTTACGAACCCTCATTCTATCCAATCCTCCGATTTTAGGTCCGGTATATTAACATAGTTACCTATATTAGGTGCCGTTTGATATCCGTGATCTCTAACATTGTTTGGTTGTTACTCAAGGACTACTAAGCAATCTCAAGTGAGTACATAGACCCCTCTTTTACCGTTTTCAAACTGTTTTGGGGTGAAACACATGTGCCTACTTGTTACTTTCATGCTTTCCTGTTTTCACATCATATGCTTGCTATGTTCATTAGTACACTTATAGTACATGATTTACTTTACATTTCTGCTATGTATGTTGACTGATAGCATGCTAGCACATTGATTTACATGACTTTTCTGCTTCGTATGTTAACTTAGCGTACTTAGTACATTGTTTTCATATAACATGTTCACATTTGCTATGACATTTGGTTTGCACAAACGGGACTTATATACGTTCATTAACATTAGCTACGCCGCTCGGTAGTAAGTACTGGTACCATAGGACTTGACAAATCCCATTCCTGACATCCCGGGTTTGTTTGGATGTAAGGAATGACTGAATCCGAAAACATTTCTTTTGATAACCTTGACTTAGGGTTATCCGACTGTCTCAAGGCTTGAATGTATGCGTTAACTTACCACATAAGTGTTTGTATCAATGTAACATGCATTACTTTGCAAAACATAACTTTTTGATATATTCAAAATACTTTGTTTTGTACATTC
>JARYGA010010990.1:0-89787 GCA_030545235.1 Helianthus tuberosus
GAAAGCGAAAGAACATACTGGCTCATCATGCGTTGTTTGGCAAGAATCGTGAACCGGCTGTGGAAAATGGGATATTAAAGAGGCTTGCGAGAAATGGCATTGAGAGCGCCAACCAAGGCGCTTCTATGGCAGGTTGTTCTCTTCCACCCTTGCCGCGTAACGGTAGAAAGCTAGCGACTAATGAATCGTCGCCTAGAATGTACATGAGCTCGCCATGGAGATCGTTGTCTCTCTCGGATTTGCAGCACGCGTCAGGATTGAGTAACAAAGGGAATGAGTGGTGATAGATCTATTGAACCACGACATTGTGAAATCAAAGTTTTTTTGGAGATGAAGATCGTAGACGGCGATGTCGGTGCGGCGAAGGTTTAATCGGAATAAACTGGTTTAGAGTCGGTGGTGCCAATGAGTAAGTATGGCTGCATTTAATTTGATTCGAGAAAAATGTTCCTTATGTGAGGGGCACATGCCTAGATTTTGACCAAGTAAATTGATGAAGTTAGCGATGGAGGTTAAAAGGATTAGATAAAAAGACGTCGGAGTGTGCAGATGATAAAAGATTCTTTTTTAGGTAAAAGAGTAACACTGATATAACCACATGGGTTAAAATCGTAATTTACTCATGTTATAATAAGTAAATAGTATATCAATGTTCATTTTTAAAAGATAAATCTTGATGACTATTTGTATTAACATATGACATTATATTTTATTCAATACGTGCAATATATGAAATTTTTTAAAAATATATTTTTTTATTATTTATTACATAAAATTATATTTATGCAACCCGTGTAATACACGGGGTTTTAACCTAGTTATTAGTTTTATAAAGAATAAATCTAAATGTTTTAAAACCAAACCTATTTTTCTTATATATAAATCATATATTTACATAATAATAATAATAATAATAATAATAATAATAATAATAATAATAATAATAATAATAATGAAATAAGCTGAACCACCTAGTTTTTTTATCAAGTCTCTAAACACATAATTTAGCAAATAAATCTTGTATATTTGATAAATTTCACACTTTAATTATCTATAAATTTTCACTTGATAATTATCTATTTTCGAAAAGGTATATAGTGGGGAAAGCTCCTAACCTTCTAAGAGATGATGATCCCCGATCTCATCCGGATCTTTTAAGATCTAGGAAACAATGGTGACACAAGACATACCTTTTGAATAATAAAAATTAAATAATTATTAAATATATTATTCATACAAAATCCCTAAATCATAGGTTGTAGTTTTGTTATGTGTTATTTGTGGATTTTAGTATTTTTGTATTTTATATTTTTAAGGTAGTTTCGTCATTTGAAGTTTTCTTATTCTTCGTATGCAATTCAAAGAAAATTAAAATACGCAACCAGTGAGTAGATATTCCTAATTCCCCTTTTTACAATTTAAATGATTTCGGGTGTGTCATGTATCACATATCACATTGTTTCATTTATCTCAAAGTATTTCGATTACCAAATACATGCAAACTCAATGTGTAATTACATGGTAGTTGTAATTGTTGATTAACCATTTACTGTTTTGTGTCGCTAATCATCACGCACATGGATCCATAGGCTGATCAGTTCCCCATTACCGTGGGTTGTAGCTTGGTATCACCACCATCAATAGATTCGATCGTCGGTGGGCTTGAGTCTCCCAGCTATCACGTTTATCGTAGTTGTCACATTTATTGCTTTTCTCATTTATTGCATTGATTGGTTGCAGTTATTGTTGTGATGCAATTCATTTGATCACTTTATTACAATTGAATTGAACTAGGGTTAAGACCCGCCCGCGTTGCGGCGCGGGTACATCGTAAACATTGAATGTATTAGTCCAAACGTTATATGATGAATTAACCATATGAAAACACACATTTCGACGTATCCAGTTGAACTCAATGTAACATGTATAAGCATTGTGATTGGATCAAACGTAAAGTAAATGGAATTCATATCGAACAATCATAACGTATTATATGTGACCCAACTTATACAAAGAAAATGTAACGGGTATGAAGGAAAATATGTACATGTAATCGAAAGGGATTAATTAGAGCTTTCGAAAAAAATGGGAGAAAAAGAAACCATAATTTGACTCCACTCGGTTCGAAACAAACTTTACAAAACATACATAAAATAAACACGAAAACATATTATATTTGACCTGAATCATTTCCCAAAAAACTTTATGTCGAAACGTAGAACAACTTGAATTTATACGGAAACGTACATAGAAATATGCACGTAAAAATGGTTTTTTTTAGACGAAAACATATTATATTATATTTGACCTGACTCGTCTATAAAAAGTTTACGTCGAAATGTAGAAGAAATCATATTTACACATACTCGTACTTAAAATATGCACGTAAAAATAGTTTTTAAGTAAAGGAAGTATAGGGGTAAACCGAAACAAAAAATTAGAAAAAAATTTAATAAGTTAAAAATGTTCGTAAAACCGTGCCAAGTAGCATCAATGCCACAACCACGTCGACTCTCAACATCGTAAAAATAAAATAGATAAAATGGTAAAAATTACACTGAACAAAAAGCAGACTAAAATCGTTGAACCATGCACACCCGTTACAGTGTCTTAATGCGAAGAAATTAACCAGAAAATAATAACTTAGTCGATCTACGACCCGCCCGTTGCGGCGGGTCTGTCAAATATGAAAAAATAGAGCAAAAATGTTGAACCTCACATGCACGCTACGACATGTTAACTCGCAAAATTTAGAACGAAACGTAAAACGAAAAACTTGCAAAAGATAAAATGTATGGGGGACAAAAGTTGTAAATAATAAAGTGTTGTGTTAAATTATAAAAGATGGAAAACTGTGGGTTAAAAGTAAAAAAATGAAAAGAGGTTAAAATGTAAAATATGAAATGTTTGGGTTAAAAGTGGAAAATCAAGTTTTTTTTTTTTTTGAAATACTCCTTAAGCACAAGGCACAAGTCATGATGCACATATATCTTGCTTATTTATATATGAAATAATGTTAAACATTTTAAAATAATTAAACCAAATTTTTTTAATATAAAATAAGATTTACTTACCAACCTATGTTGACCCAAACTACTTTTATACAAGATACAGTTGAACAAGTTTGAAGTGATGAGGACAAGGACATGTAAGGAAATGCCTTAGATAATAAACCAGATTATTTTGTTTATTGATATGTTTTGTTCGTTGGATTATCTAAATACCTATTTTGTTTTGTGACATTTGCTTAATTTAGTTATGAATAATATTTAACTTTAAATTAGCTGTCATGAGTATGAACAATCATCATCCCCGATCACTAATCCACTATGAGCGGTGTGACAATGTCTTCATTGCTTAGCACCTTTTCTGGAACGACGCGATCCTTGTGATATGTCGCTTATGATTGCTTCTTTAGGGTATAAGGTTTCAATCTTGACACATCGAACCCTTTGACTAAAGTATTATTACATATGACTCCTAACATACTTTCTAATAATGATAATAAGACCCCTAAGTTTTGCTTAACTATCAATACACAAAAGAATGATAGCAAGCAAGAAACACTGGATATGAGAGATAAGTCAAAAATCACTTGCTATAGATGTGAGAAACTTGGGCACATTCAATCAAATTCAAATGAAGTTGTTGTTTTCATTCTTGTTCTTGTTTCTTTAATCAATATCAATTGTGAATATTGGGCCAACAATGGTATCAGAGCGTCAGGTTGTTGATATTGATTCATGGAATATAGCAATTCACAAGGCACTAGAGATCGCGGGAGGCATAATCGTGTAATTAAGGTTTCAATTATGTGAAGGGTTGTGAGAATATGAAGATAGCGGTCAGATTAGGGTTCGTGGGGTGTGTTGAACCGAGTACATGAGCACAGAACGGGATTTTTTTGTGTTCATACAGAGTGTTGTAAAAATTAGAAATCAATTTGGTGGTGTTTTCGATTGGGTGAAATCGCGAGTTTAAACCGAATTCAAGAAATCAAGGTTTTTTTAATGCAATGTTCAATTCAGTGTTGCGTATCTAATCTGAATCTAGATTGTTTTTGTATTGGGTAGTCATAGTTTGGAAACACAAAGTATAAGGTTGTTAGAATTACAAATTGGAAAAGTGAAAAATCATACACTCGGGAATCATGTCTGATACACCAGGCGATTCCCGTCAACGAATTGTAATTCACAAGGATGTGGGATCTTGGACTCACTACTAATGTCCGATTATAACACCAACAAGTTATACATATGGGTAATACGCATCAAAACCATACTAGAAGCAAATGGACTCTGCGAGATGATATAACCCACAGAATGAACGCAACTAGATGTGAAAAAAAGACAAAGCAACGATTGGACATCTGTTCCATGCGATACCAGAAGATGCGGTTTTGAAAGTGGCAAATTGCAAGACTATAAGAGAGATTTGGAACACAATGAAGACGAGACACCTTGGTGTAGACCGAGTGTAAAAGGCGTGTTTGCATATACTCATGACGAAGTTCGGGTTACTGTAAATGAAAGAAGAAGACACGATAGGCAGGTTCACTGCAAAGATTAACATTATTGTTACAAGGGAAAGCGAGTTTGGATCAACTCTGAATCAATCAATTCTAGTAAGAAAACTTCTAAACGGGCGTGCTAGATAGATTTATTCAGATATTTGCATCTATAAAGCAATACTCCGATCTAGACACGATGACTCTAGATGAGGCTATTGGTAGATTTAATACTGTTAAAAAAAGATTGAGTTGAAGAAAGAAAGCCCAGTGAACAATCTAGAAGAACTCTTGTATGCGCGTCATGGACAACATGTTGGAAATCGTGGATGAGAAGATTCCATCTGCCACAAGGCCGAGAGAGAGGCAATTATCAACATAGGGGTGAAGGACATACCTCTTATGAGTCAAAAAGAAGCGACAAACCACAAAGGTATGATAGCATGCAAGAAACACCGGATATGAGAGATAAGTCGAAAATTACTTGCTACGGATGTGAGAAACTTGGGCACTATGCCTACAGAAACACCGGATATGACAGATAAGTCGAAAATGCCCAACCAAGGAAAATAAGGAAGAAGTCACTCTTGGTCGAAACTAAAGAGGATGAACTAAAACTTCTAATGTGCCTAGACGCCAAAGAAAGGTAGAAATGGGAATTTGGTGTAATACGATCAAAGCGAAGAAACCATGTGATGCGGAGATAACCTATGAAAGGTGCAATAAAGCAATCCAGTGAATGGATCATGTAAAAGTGAAGAAATTTGTGAGGGAATCAATCAGTATGAAGAACCTGTTGTGATAGACAACCATGAAGAGGAGATTAAATATGTGATAGATCAATGAGAAGACACGCGTGTGAAGAACACAAATAATCATGTGACTAGGTCAGAAGAAGGATTGTTGTGTTATACAACCACTAGAGAAATTTGAGTGGGTCAGATTGTCTAAAAACTCTATGCGAGAGGGATTCAAGTCATGTGATATGATGGTGGGCAAGTTAGTCAAGACCGTGTAAAGTTCGTGTAGAGACAACTACACGAGAAGAGGTTCATGTGATACAAATCAAGTGCGGTCAAGACAAATGTGAAGCAAAGTATTTTTGTCATTCTAATAAAATTATATTATGTATTTCTCTATCATTTGTATTCTAAACTTTTCTAGTGAATCAAACCCTAGCCGATTCCCTCTCCTTAGTCTTTGTAGATGTTTATCAATCAACAATTATCAACTACTCTAGACAGGAGTAGAGACGCTTACCTGAATTAATGCTTCTTTTGATGATAGTAGACTTTTTTTCATAAATCGCATTGGGCTTTTGAGCCAAAATTCTAAGTACACTCCCATCTCCAAGTGTCGGATATTTTCTCACTATCTTCAGGGCGACATCTGAAAAACTTTTAGAGTTTAGGGTTTAACATCAATTTGTTAGGAAAAATTAAGGTTCAGCAAAAGCAATAATGAAAGCAAAACACAAAACATATAGATTCTCTTTGCTACGAGTAATGACATAACTTCAATTTATTATTAAATTTGTAACTTTTTTGAATAATTTTTATCACTTATTTATAAGAAATATATATAGATACTATAAACAAATTAGATAATAAGATTTTGGATTTAAATAATCCCAATTTTCACAATTGGTTGATAACATTCTCAAATTTCAATTTGCACTACATCATTTCCAACTTTCAAGTAATTTTTCTCTAATACTTTCAAACTAAATAAACCCTAATTCAGTTAGTTTTTTTGCTGATGTGGCAATTTGTTTAGTGATGTGGTATCTGGCGTGGCCTTTATTGCTGACGTGACATCTAATGTGGCACTTATTTAGTGATGTGGCACTTGTTTACTGACATGGCACCTGACGTCAGCTAACTGGGTTATGGTTCAGTTAGTTTTGTTTAGGAGTGCTAGAGGAAAATAAGTTGAAAGTTGGGAGAGTGGTGTGATATAAATCGAAAGTTAGGAGTAATATCGGTCAATTGATGAAAAGTGAAGTTATTTAAATCCAAAATCACTAAATAATAATTTCATTTTTAATTTTGAACCTCTCAAGAATCCAGCTATTTGCTGACATATCTGTATCTGTACTCTATAATAAAGTAAATCGAAGGAGGACAAATGTCATTCATTGAATCCATTTACTTTTTAGTTTTCCCGCTTTTCTCTCTTCATTAATTATAGATAATTAATTTTAATTAAAAGATAATTGTACAATTAAATTTAATATAAATTCAAATAATGCGTATTGGAGATAATATAATATTTTGAAATCTTCATCAGAATTCAAAATTATTTATCTAAACCCAAACTTTGTATTAATATATTATTTATTTTTATTTTTATTATTAAAAAATTATTATATCAATTTTATTACATAATTTATAAATCAAATTGTCGGAGTTGGTACCAACATTTTTTCACTCAAATAGTTGTTGATTTGCTTCTTTAATAAGGTATTTTCTTTTCAAGAACTATCTTCGCAATCACCATATCCATCGCGTATCATGTATGTCCGTTAGTTTTTTTAAGACATAACTTTTTTTATTATTTGGTATATAAATTTAGATTTATTCAACCGTGTAATACATGAGGTTTTTTAAACATATAACTTTTTATATTTGCTACACAAAATTACATTTATTCAATGTGTAATATACGTGGTTTTTAAAGATGTAAGTTTTTTTATTATTTAATATATAAAATTAGATTTATTCAAAGGTGTAATCCATGGAGTCTTTTAATGATATAACTCTTTTATTATTTGCTATACAAAGTTACATTTATTCAACACATGTAATATACGTGGTTTTTAAAGGTATAACATTGTTATTATTAGGTATATAAAATTAGATTTATTCAACCCGTATAATACACGAATTTTTTTAAAGATATAACATTTTTAATATTTAGTATATAAAATTACATTTATTCAACCCTGCGCAATACACACAGTTTTTAGAGATATAACCTTTTGGTATATAAGATTACATTTATTCAACCCATACAATAAACATGGTTCTTAAAGATATAATTTTTTATTATTTAATATATAAAATTTTTTATTCAACTCGTGTAATAAAAGAGGTTTTTAAAAATAGTGATTTTTATATATTTCCCCATCCTAAGCTGGCTTATTACGTATTTCCCCAAATAAAAAAAAACCAATTACATATTTCCCCTCCCTACCCTATATATATTACATATTTCCCCTTTTCATTAAAAACTCTTATCAAATGACTATTTTACCCTTAATGAACTATTAAATGAATATTTACATATTTTTCATTTCTAATGCTTTCAATCAATTACATATCTCCCCAATTCATGTAGTATTTTACCAATTCTTCTACTTACTACTATTTTCAAACAATACCATAATAATAATAATAATAATAATAATAATAATAATAATAATAATAATAATAATAATAATAATAATAATAATAATAATAATAATAATAATAATATAAACTTTCAAAAATATAATCCTTACTTCATAATTAAAATTATCTTCAATCCTTTGCAGATGATTAACCAGGTGCACATATGGTGTTTTTCTATTGAGATGGTGGCAGTGTTTTACAGGGTGTATACCAAATACTTATATGTAACTGGTTTATGTGTTGATGTGTGTGTGGGTAGAGAATTGCTAACCCGAAATGCACAGTTAAGAGTCAACTGACAAGTTGTGCTTAATTGATATAAATCATTCATACAAAGTAGTGTGCTTATCACTTTTACTTCATTTCTCTATAATGGTGCAACCTATATATCTTCTGAACCCTAAAGGTAGTAATATATATTTATTGGGTTGCTTGTTCGGATTCTAGCGATGCAGAGTTAAATCATCATACTTGGTAAATCCCACCAACAGCAAAGCTAAGGTAGAATATGAGAAGAGCAAGATGTAGAGAATTTTTTTTTTAATGAAAACGCTTACTCCTATTTTATTACACCAATAATTCTATATTATTTACCCTTGCTCAGGATTGAAGATGATTTTGATTATGAAGAAGTAAGGATTAAATTTTTTGAAAGTTTGTATTTTTATTATGATTATTAGGTATTGTTTGAGAATAGTAGTAAGTAGAAGAACTGGTAAAATACTACATGAATTGAGGAGATATGCAATTGATTGATGGTATTAGAAATGGGATATATGTAAATATTCATTTAATAGTTCATTAAGAGTAAAATAGTCATTTGATAAGAGTTTTTAATGAAAAGGGGAAATATGTAATATATATGGGTTAGGGAGGGGAAATATGTAACTGTTTTTTTTATTTGAAAAATACGTAATAAGCCAGCTTAGGAGGGGGAAATATGTAAAAATTCCAAAATAGTATCCCTTCAAAATATATTGTTTTATTATTTACTATATAATATTAAATTTATTCAACACGTGTAATACACGGGGTTTTAACCTTGTATGTATGTGTAAAGCCACTCGGTGTGGGGGTCGTCCAGGCCCGACGCCGCCGCCAAACACCATCCCGGGTGGTCCGTCGGCGTCGAGATCGTTGGGGGTGGGACGATGGAGACGGACACAAAAAGACAAAAACATACCCTCCTTCTCACACACACATATATATACAACTAATATATATCTATATTTTAGGCTCATCCCCATTTCCTTAGTTCCATCTTCTTTGCCTCATCCTTACATCCATCCTATGTGGTATTGACGTAGAGGCCCATCCTCCATCAACCACACCTACTAGCCTAATAAAGTACCACTACTCAGGGGCGGATTTAGAGCCAAAGAGGGGGTTCCCGGGAACCCGTTCGGTTTGTAATTTATAACGTAGAGTCATATAGAAAATACTGAAGGAACCCTTAAATATTTTGTATGGGAACCTGTTATCAAATTTGTGAATTGGTCAACTGGTAAAACGCATAGTGAATACGTTTGTGGTTTCGAGTTCGATTCTCATCATGTTGTTTTTCACGTTTTTTTATTTTTTTACTAAAAAATGAATATTGGGAATTAGGGTTTTTCCACTGTGTTCCCTCGCATATCAGAAACCCACAACCCCCCTTGCAAAATCGATAGTATGTAGCTTCATCTCCTTCCTGGTAACAGATCTTTTAGTTGGTGAACAAAGAGATAAAACAAATGAAACACTTGTTTTATGAACTTGTTGATATCTTATAACTTGCTGTTAATATCCCATAAAAGTGGAACCTTGGCTTCTTTCATCAAAATTGGCCCTAGTTTCTGAATTTAATCAAGGTGATTTATATGATTTTGATTTGTTTTGATATAGCATATAGATTTTGTGGGGTTACTATCATGATTTTGCCTTCTGTGATAATTATGTTTCATGGAGAATTGTAAGTCTATAATAGCAAAAGAGTTTTAAGTAGAACAATATTATCACCAGGGATTCCTGATCTTTTCAATTGAGTACACAGAATCTCGGTTCTTATACATTTGTTGGTTTTTGATGTAATGAATGGATGTTTAAGGTTTGAAATATTTATTTGGTAGCATGATTAGGTTACATATTTCATTTTTTTTTTTAATTTTGACAACATTATTAGGTTACAGTTTGCATCTTCATTTATTAGTCAAATTGATTACTTTTTTTGGATCAAGTTTATTGGTCGTTTTTCTTTTTTTTTTTTTCATAATTTGTTCCATATATGTATGTTTTTTTATTCGTAAAGATCATCTTATTCATATTAAGTGTTTTTAAATTTAGCATGACCATGTTTTTTTATTATTTTATCGTAGTTTTATTATGTGATGAACTTTATCCGACCCGAACCGTCAAACCGACCCGGATTTTTTTTATATTTGGATATATGAAATTGAAACATTTAAAAAAGTGAACCCCTTGGAAAAAATTTCTGGATCCGCCACTGCCACTGCTACAAGGAAAAACTACCAGAAATTCATGATTACTGTTATTGTGACGACCTCATACTTCATACTAAGCCCAAATTTTACATAACATAGGCTAAAATTAAATCTTACCGAACATATCAGCCTCCACACATTTCTGAAGAAGAAAACCACGATCTTGAAAATGCCAACCATTTTCATCACTCAAGTCATTTGACTTTTCATATAGATACTTTACCACTTCATTGTTTCCATACATAGCGGCCACATACAGCGGCATATATTGTCCATGAGAACAAGGGATTCTCGCTAAGTTCATGTTCTTTTCAAACATAATCTTAACCGTTTTAAGGTTACCAGCCGCAGCTGCTAAATAGAAGGCGGTGTTGTAATTTTTGTTTTGAAGCTCCAAGTCGATCGGTGACATCATTTGTACCAGATTTTGCACAAACTTCTCCACCAGTTTGCCGCTTCTATTTACCGACGATGCAACGTGAAGTGCTGTTTCCCCGTTATCAGTGATGCTGTATTTCACCAAGGCTGGATACTTATCAAGAATGGCTTTGGCTGCTTTCCAGTCACAGTTAATTGATGCCTCGTATAAAGGGACACCGATTCTCAGAGTTTTTTCCCAAACTAGCGTTGGTGGAAAACTTATTTACCAAAATGGGTGATTTGAAAATTATTTACCAAAATGGGTATTTTTCTAAAATATCCTTTTTCTCACTCCTAATTGTATTGGATAGAATATCTTATATTTAAAAATATTTTTATTAACAAGAGCTGAGGAAAAAAATAGTAAAGTTTTAAAAAAGTTTATAAAAGTTTTTGTTATCCAACTTTTTTCAAAATTAATAAAAAAAGGTTTTTGACTTTATATTTTAAACTATGACTAAGCGATTTAGGTTTAACATTACTGAAGGTTTTTTTTTGTTACTTTACGTAACAATGAATTCGAGAAGACATTTTAAATTGAAATAGATAGAAATATCTTATGTTTAAAAATATGTTCGTTAACAAGAGCTGAGAAAAAAAAAATAGTAAAGCTTTAAAAACAATTGTAAAACATTTTGTTTGATCATGAAATTCTATAAAAAATTAATATATTTTATAAATTCTTTAATTACATGATTTCTTTAACTATTTTAAATGTTTCTTAAAAAATACATTATTTATTCTTTCATATTTATTATATTTTCTTAAAATATTTTCTTTTGTAAAAGCTTTGTTTTTTTTCCAATTTTAAAGAAAAAAGATCTTTTGTTTCTCGATTTTAAGCTTGCTTGAGACGATTTTGTTTTCTTTTAAAAGTTTAATCACACAAATGTTCTTTCTCTTGTTTTATCACTTTCTCTAATTTTTTTTATCCATAAACCAGAAAAGGAACAAAAATAAATTTAAATGGTTCAACATTTGATACTATATTTACCTTTATTCAATTTAAAATGTCTTCTCGAATTCATTGTTACGTAAAGTAACAAAAAAAAAAAAACCTTCAGTAATGTTAAACCTAAATCGCTTAGTCATAGTTTAAAATATAAAGTCAAAAACCTTTTTTTATTAATTTTGAAAAAAGTTGGATAACAAAAACTTTTATAAACTTTTTTAAAACTTTACTATTTTTTCCTCAGCTCTTGTTAATAAAAATATTTTTAAATATAAGATATTCTATCCAATACAATTCGGAGTGAGAAAAAGGATATTTTAGAAAAATACCCATTTTGGTAAATAATTTTCAAATCACCCATTTTGGTAAATAAGTTTTCCACCAACACTAGTTTGGGAAAAAACTCCCGATTCTCAGGTAATCTTCTCCTCGTGCTAATTTAATGCAGTTACAATGCAAATAATTAATTAGTACCCTTTTTAACTTTTTACTAAAATTAGGCATCAATTCTAATGGATATAGCCAATTTGAATCCTTCAATTCGGTTTGGCACGTTCAAATCTAGCTTTCGCTTAGTGAAATCGAAACTAACATATCACGGTATATTGAATCAAGCACACCATAATTTTGATTTACATAAGTGCTAACGGGTAAATTACTTATATATTCAAATTTTCAATACATACAATCACAAGTTTTGATGATGTCATTCAATAGTGAAATAAAATGGTTGGCCAAGATGGCGGCAGCTTTATGGTTTTTTTTTTCTCTTTTGCATAAAATATTTATTTAGAGGTCCTGCTAAATTACGATTTTATCCCATGTTTAAATTTACGATCTTGCCCCCAGTTAGAAATTAAATTTATGCTTTGCCCCAAGTTTAAATTTACGATTTTGACAGCTAAAAATTACGGTTTCTCCTTCGGTAAAAATATTACGACTTTGCCCCTGATTCAAAATAAAAAACTGATTTTGTAGTCAGTTCAAAATATTATTTTACCTCCATTTTAAATTTACGATTTTACCCGGACTAAAAATTGCAATGCTGCCATAGTTTTTTTTTTTTTTTTTGCAAAACTATGGTAGTGTTTTATTTTAGTTGGTTTACTCAATTTAGTTTTTATTCGTGTCAAACAGTTGCCTAGCACTCGCTAACTGATCCTGACAAATTATTGTTTTGGCCACAACTCTAAATTACACGCTTGCCATCGTTTTAGTTAATTTTTTTTTATCATAACTATGATAGTGTTTTTCTTTATTTGGTTAACTCGATACATCTTTTTTGTATCGTGTTATAAGTAGTATGTATAACTAACCGAAATAAATGTGTACATGTCATTAAACTAAAAAAAAAATTGTTTAGCGCCACGCAACGCGGGCGGCGCATTACTCTAGACGACAATAGTTCTGCCACCCAATTGGTGAAAAATGGGTGGCTAACCTATTATTTTTTTAATGTTAGTATAACATAATATAATTATAATTTCCCCCTTTTAAAAATTACGATTTCGCCTACATTGCAAAATTACGTTTTTGCTCTCAGTTTAAAATAAATTGATGATTTTGTCCCTAGCTAAAAAATACGATTTTGCCCTTAGTTCAAAACTACGATTTTGCCCCATTTCAAAACACAATTCCGGTTTTGCCCCAGCTAAAAATTACGAATTTGCCCTCAGTTTAAAATTATGAGTTTGCCCTCTTTTAAAAACTTATGATTTTGCCCCCAGTTAAAATTTGTATTCTTGCCATCGTTTTAGTTTTTTCTTTTCAAAACTATAGTAGTTTTTATTTTACTTGATTGACTCAATTTAATTTTTTTGTCAAGCAGGTGTCTGACACTCGCTCATTGTTTTTGACAATTTACTATTTTACCCCCAACTCAGGCTTGCCATCTTTTTTTTTAGCAAAACTATGGCAGTCTTTTGGTTTAATTGGTTGAGTCGATGTAATTTTTTTGAGATCGTCTCATGAGTAGTATGCACAGGTAACTAAAATACATACGTACATGTTATTAAACTAAGAAATATTCGGCTTAGCGCCCCGCAACGCGGGCGGGGCATCCAACTAGTAACAGACAATAGTAAATTTTGGTTTTAGAAAATTTCTTAAGTCTTAACCTTTGGCTATCCTAGGAATTGTCTTATTTTTCATGTACAACTTTGTGTTGAGTAAAATAGCATTAAGCAGAAATTACCGTTAATCAGATATCGCTTTGGTAGATTCGGTTCCATTACGGGCATTATCTGCAAAGTGTGATTGTGATATACCATTAAATAATAATTAACAATTAATGAGTAAAACGTAATTGCTTGATACCATGACTATATATACAAGAGGAGGACAACTAATAATACCTCTGTGTAGCGAAGGATTATTATGTAGGTTTGGATTAGTGAAAACTGAAATGCTTTGATGGAGTTATGTGATCATTTGAACATGTATTCTATGATTTATATATACAATCCAGCTTCCTTATGTCAACGTCAATTAAAAGCGGTTGGTAGAAAGAAACAAAAAAAAAAAAAAAATTAATGCGAGGCTAGCCCAATAATAAATAGGTTTTATTATTTAGTTAGGAGATTGAGCCAATAGTACATAGGTTTTATTATTTAGTTTTTTTTTTTTTGAAAAAATAAACTTCAATAAAAACAAACCTCCGACCCAAACGAGTAAAAGGCCAAATAAACACACAATCCCCGACCAAAACGGGCAAATGGCCAACAAATTACAACATATACAATGGATATTTACACCAATCCGCCCATTTGAGATAATTACAAGAAATTTGTTTTTAACCCGAGCGAATCCTCTAGATTTTAACTCCCATCATGCGGACTACACTTTTTCTTGTTAAAAACCACCTCTTTCCTTTTTTCCAAATGCACCAACAAGAGATAATATGCAATCCGTAAATGATTTTTTCTGCCTTCTTGCCACTTTTAATGTACTTGTGGATGTCTAAGATATCTTTGAACTCAAAAAGGAAAAGCGCGGCGGAATGTTGCACCAATTGCTGAAAGCCGACCACACCCGGAAAGCCTCCGAGCAAGCAGTGAACAGATGTTCCACCGATTCCCCGAATTCGTCGCAGCACGGACACAAGATCGAGTTAATGTTTGTATTCCTTCTTCTTAAATTATCTCTCGTGGGGAGCCTATTAAGGTTGCCTCTCCACGCCATGATGTTACATTTTAAAGGCACCCATGTAGACCAAACAAAGTTAGAAGGATGATTATTACCCCTATCTATAATCATAGCCTTTTTGACCGACTTAACCGAGAAATCGTTTTGACTGTCCATAGACCAAATCCAAGCATCCTTTTCGTTGGATAATCTCAAGTTACTGAGAGTCTCGAGGCATTTTTTCCATTCCTTAAGCTCCTCCTCTGACTCAGGCTGCCTAGACCAATTCCAAGTGACAATATCATTTCCTTGACCCGTACAATTCTCTCCGCAACCCTGCAATTTTTAAACAACTCCAAACCAAATAACAAAGGCCATCTATCCATAAAGGGAAGATCGTCCACCCAAGTGTCCATCCAAAAACAAATATCAGACCCATTCCCAAGCTTACCCGTTATTAAACGATTTAAACCCCTCCCATCTAATTTAAATTTCGAAATCAACTTAACCATATTTTTCCAGCACCCCGCTATGTTACCTTTAATCGGAAGGTAGCTCCTTTGGTTGTGAGAGCCATGGCATGCTTCCACCACTTTTGTCACGCCCTGACTTTTGCGGAAGCGTATGATGTGTGACTTGTTTAATACCATTGCATTCAATCATAATAAACAACTATATGATCAAAACGATGTTCATCCATTCATTAATTTTAATGTATTACAAGCACCATTTATTTAAGTCTTAAACACAACCTTCGACTAAGTTACAAATCGACGAAAGTGGATGACATCTAAACTTGGAAACTATTTCTAGAAACAACACCTACGCCCAAGATCCAACTTGTTACCTAAAATACATGTAAGTTTTGGAAAACATCAACAATAGTTGAGCGAGTTCATGCGTTTTGTATGAGAGCTGTAAAACTTGTAAAACTTTGAGAAACTCCTTTGAAAACAGGTATGAAAAGCATTTATAAACAAATCAAGTTAAAGTTTTGCAAGGACATTACAACATGTGAAGACATAGGGAGCACTCGAAATGAGTAGGCTTATACCCTCGTCGATTCCCTCGACTATGTCGAATTCCCCTTCGACTATGTCGAATTCCCCTTCGACTATGTCAATTTACCTTGACTATTGTCGATTCACCTCGACCGGGACACTGAAGCACTCAAGTGGTCACCTAAGTACCATGAGTGGGGTTCGGCCGTACCCGTTAGATCTGACCTTCGTCCCTAATTAAGAACTAATGGCATTTCAAATTTAATCTATGCTCACATGATCTAATAGTTCATTTCATAGTGAATTCATACCGTTTAATCATTCGTAACATGTATTCCACCCCCGAGAGTTATAAAATCGAAAACAGTTAAGAGAAAAGGGGGGCATGAACTCATAGTTTTGCGTTCTTCAATCCGATGTAACTCACGCGGCTACTAGTGTGCACGACTACTTACAACGTACTATGGTCTATTAGACGGGCGGGTCGTGCCTTGACTTAATATTAATTTGTGTGTTTAAGTCACGTTTCTTTGTGTCCTTAATATTATTTCCAGCTATATAATTATTTGTTAAAATAATAAATATTTTAACTTAAATTATATTTATTAACTTTTGGAATAATTGTAACAATACAATTTAACTCGTTACTTTTCAAGTACTTATACATGTATATCCTTCCCAAGGATTGGTGTATTTGAATTTGTATTCTTATACTTGTCTATTTTTGCCATGTATTGGGGTCGTATTCCGGAATGTATTTATAAGTACGAGAATACGTATTTTCTTGTAATTGTTAGGTATTCTTTATACATAATTTCGTATTAATTTTTCCGGAATATTATCTTTAACAAAAATTTACCAATATATATTTCCAATATATATATATAGGGAGCCGCTAGAATGAGAACCACCACAAGTTATGAGAACCGCGAGAACCAAGTGCCACGGAGGGGCGTTGACCACGATTTTTTTTTTTACAACTAGATCCGTATATTTTAACAACATTCGTAAAAAAAAAATTTCAAACGGCGCGCCCGAGGGGGTAGTTTTTTACACCCAAAGTTTGTAAAAAAAAAAGAAAAAACAAAAAAATAATAAAAACACCAAACTTTGGGTGTAAAAAACTACCCCCTCGGGCGCGCCGTTTGAAATTGTTTTTTTACGAATGTTGTTAAAATATACGGATCTAGTTGTAAAAAAAAATCGTGGTCAACGCCCCTCCGTGGCACTTGGTTCTCGCGGTTCTCATAACTCGTGGTGCTTCTCATTCTAGCGGTCCCCTATATATATATATATATATATATATATATATATATATATATATATATATATATATATATATATATATATTGTAATAAATATTATTAAGAAAAATTATTTATAATTTTTCTTTTGGCAAAAATACTTGTATTTACTCATAAGTTTCAAAAATGATATATTTTCATGTCTAGCTTGGAAAATATATATATATACTCATTTTTCTCCAAAGATGATATATTTCGTATTATTCGAGAAAATATATCATTTACTTCAAAAATATTGTATTTAGTGTTTGTGTGAGAAAATATATATATTTCTTAAAAATAATATATCTTCCAAAAATTTCTAGAAATATATATATATATATATATATATGCATTCTTGCCAACAATAATATATTTTTCCTTTGTAAAAAATATGACATATTCTTGTAGTAATTGTAAAAATTATATTTTCATTTCCTTGGTGTCCAAAATATTATTTACCAAAACATGCTTTGTGAATAAATTCCGGAATATTTTGTGAGTTATATTCCTTGTTCGGTTTCACCAATATTTTTGTGTAAATGGGTATATTTATTCTTTGGAATTTTGGTAATATTTTGCATTGTAATTCTTGGTGTTTTGATGTGTTATATTATTTCATGTCTTAAAATAATATAACTAACACACAAAGTATACAAACAATCACACTCATGGTGACTTCTAAATATATATTTCCTACATACATATTTAGTCACTTTTATTTATAAAAACCAACCTCCAATATTTATAATTTTTGTAACAAAAATTATGGCAAAGTTTACGTAAAGATTTATGGTTTGAAATGCACTTGTAAACACTCATTTGGAAATATTTTTCTAAGCGTTTAATTTTTAGAAAAATTTCGCCATAGTTTCCCCTAAAAATGGAGGTTTCCATTACGCAGAAATTACCTTTAATCAGATATCGCTTTGGTAGATTCGGTTCCATTACGGGCATTATCTGCAAAGTGTGATATACAATTAAATATTAATTAACAATTAATGAGTAAAACCTAATTGCTTGATACCATGACTATACAAGAGGAGGACAACTAATAATACCTATGTGTAGCGAAGGATTATTATGTAGGTTTGGATTAGTGAAAACTGAAATGCTTTGATGGAGTTATGTGATCATTTGAAGATGTATTCTATGATTTATCTATCTATTATATTAAAGCAAAATGTCTTTGACCATTTGACCATATGATGTGTCATATGTCTTTGGCCGGAGAATTCTTATTTGAGCGCCAAATCCTTTTCCTCATTCCTCATTCATTTGTGAAACCGCCTATTTTTGTTCATCAATAAGGAAACCTCAGTCAATCTTCAATCACCTCAAATCGTTTCTCCAAAATTAGGAAGTCGTTTCCTTAATCGATTATTGCAAATCAGAAACCCTAGATCTGAGCCGCTCATCCCCTTTGGCGATTAATATTGGACACAATCCTCTGTTGTGTATTGCTTCATCGATTTGTTCTTCCACTCGGTATTTTTTTTCTTTCTGAATGCATCATGTTGCTAATGTTATGTTGTTGTTCCTCAAATGGTCAGATCGGCAGTAGTGGTAGTTTTCCGGTCATCTCCCTATTCCGACGAGAAAAAAAATCTGTGTCGTGATCTTTTCAGTGATTTTAAATAATTTTTGTTTAACATGTATGATTTTGGGGTTGCTGGAATTCCGGCATTTGAAATGCTTGCACCAGTACCGTTTTCAAAATTTTGATTAACATATATGATTAAATCCTATAGAAAGGTGGATGACTTTCTACACATTGGCTATTTTGTTTGTTGCTGTATAAGTTTGTTCCCTCTTTGAAAATATTTGGGTAGCAGAGGAGGTGGGAAGGGGATGATGTATTAAACAATAAAATCAAATACTAAAATACTCATTAAGAAACTCAACTAATGGAAATGTGGAAGTTATTAATGATGTTGTCAAACATTTACAGTGATTCACTGAAAAGTTGGAAAGGATGACTATCCCTTGAAATCTCAGTGAAATTTGGTAGAGTCGTATACCACTACAACTGCACCCCAACTAATCCAGGTTTGGTTTAGTGACTATTTCTATAGGTATTGTTACATATTTCTATTTTGTTCTAATTTATATGTTTCTAACATTTCTCATAGAAGGATTTGTCAAGCACATGCAGGTTCGATTGTCTTAATTTTTTGAATCTTTTAAATCATTTGAGATTAATGATTTATTTCTATTGAACAGGAAACAAAATTCTTGGTGAGGTGTTTAACTTCACATCAAAGAAAAGGCTTCTATCGAGTGCGGATCATATTTTAGGGATGGGTAAGGTTTGTTCTTCTTCTTTAACCAATGCTATATATGAACTTTTGGAAAGAAACGTAGATTCTTTTAAGGAACCCGTGCTCGGTTGCTGATAAATTCATAGACATCGAGTTATTTTCATTTTTATGGATGCAGATTGCAGGATATGTGTTTGGGACTATGTTGATGGTAGCTTAGTTCATTCTTTAACCGGTCACAGTGGATCCGTAAGTGATTTTATTTTTCTCTTCACAATAAAGTAAAAAGTTTGCGCATATAACATAGTTTCTAATCGTTACACTTTGTTGGTGCACTTGTGTCTGTACTTTGTCTGTATTTCGTCATGATACAAAACGATGTCTTATGTTAGTCTGGGTTACGTCTTAGTTTGTTACAATGTGCGTTCGATGTAAGTTTAACCAAGTCAACCATCCTCCTGGTTTGACTTGGCCAAACAGTTAGCACATTGGTTGAAAGATGGCTGTGTCGAAGGATGGTCATCGAAGGATTATTTATATCCTTCGATGATGATGAGCTCGAAAGATAACCACGAAGGATAGACCACGAAGGATATCATCCTTCGTGGTCGACAGATGATCTTTCGATGGCGTTCTGGTCGACAGATGATCTGTCGATCAATCTGTCTGATCCTTCGACCAGACCTGCTGTGTCGGGTATATATACCCATGTGTTGTGTTAAGTTCAGTAGTTAGAAGAGATAGACAAGTTAGTGGTCAGAAGAGAAACAGAAAGGGTATTCTGTTGAGAGCACACACACACTTTGAGAGTTTATAGAACATATCTGTAAACATTGAGCTTGTAACCGGACCCTTCATTCGTATTAATACATGTGGTGTTAATCGGTGAAAAAAAATTCTTGTAGGTCCCTCTCGAGGATGAGATAAAACCTTTTCCTTGTTATATCAAACACACTAGCGAGTGTGGAATCCAAGCTAGCATGCAACCGAGAATGTATACGAGAACAAGCACAAACACATCACACAAGATTCACCGATTAACACCACATGTATTAATACGAATGAAGGGTCCGGTTACAAGCTCAATGTTTACAGATATGTTCTATAAACTCTCAAAGTGTGTGTGTGCTCTCAACAGAATACCCTTTCTGTTTCTCTTCTGACCACTAACTTGTCTATCTCTTCTAACTACTGAACTTAACACAACACATGGGTATATATACCCGACACAGCAGGTCTGGTCGAAGGATCAGACAGATTGATCGACAGATCATCTGTCGACCAGAACGCCATCGAAAGATCATCTGTCGACCACGAAGGATGATATCCTTCGTGGTCTATCCTTCGTGGTTATCTTTCGAGCTCATCATCATCGAAGGATATAAATAATCCTTCGATGACCATCCTTCGACACAGCCATCTTTCAACCAATGTGCTAACTGTTTGGCCAAGTCAAACCAGGAGGATGGTTGACTTGGTTAAACTTACATCGAACGCACATTGTAACAAACTAAGACGTAACCCAGACTAACATAAGACATCGTTTTGTATCATGACGAAATACAGACAAAGTACAGACACAAGTGCACCAACAAACTCCCCCTTGGCTGTAACTTTGTCTTGATCTTCGTGTCTTCAAGTCTTCAAGGCCGAGTCGAACCGAGCTGAGTCGCATCCACACAAAGTGCACCAACAAACTCCCCCTTGGACGCTACTCGTGATGGTTCGTCTTCTATGTCTTTCATGTCGGAGGATCTTCAAAGTCTTCACGCGACGTAAGCAGAAAGTGTATCAACAAACTCCGGCTGTAACTTTGTCTTGATCTTCGTGTCTTCAAGTCTTCAAGGCCGAGTCGAACCGAGCTGAGTCGCATCCACACAAAGTGCACCAACAAACTCCCCCTTGGACGCTACTCGTGATGGTTCGTCTTCTATGTCTTTCATGTCGGAGGATCTTCAAAGTCTTCACGCGACGTAAGCAGAAAGTGTATCAACAAACTCCCCATTTAACTTAGAAAGTGTGTTGACAAACTCTCCCTTAGATTGAACTCTCCATTGAGTCATGCTCGTGAATCTTTTGACTTGTCAATTCTTCAGATCCTTGTGGTGTTGATGAAGGGACAGCGGCAACTCGATCACTTTATTCTTTGAGTGCCTCCACTTCGTGTCTTCATTCCAAAGCTTTTCATCGAACATGTTCTCCTCGCCTTTAGCATCTGCACATGCAAGAAAGCTAAACGCATAATGAGAACAACCGCTTGGAATATAGTTAACATTTAAACTAACGACACATATGAGATCAAATCTCAAATAAACACCAACCGACAGCAGTTTGAAAGTTTAGAAAAATATTCATTTTAATCCTTTAACTTTCAAAACTCGTTAACTTCGACTGTTTATGAAGATGCAATTGTTTTCCGGCGTAAGATCAGGATTTTGGGTAGGATAGACTCGAGTTCCAACATCAGTCAATCAAAAATAAACTAGAAGAAAAATCTTTTTGGATTTTATAAAGTTTATATTAAAACACACCTAAAATCTTTTTGAAATTTTTTTTTTTTTTTTTAAATGTAAAGACGGAAAGCAATAAATAAATATATACAAAGATGCATAAACAGGAAACATTAAATAAATATTTACAGACATTCTTTTTGCGAGTTTCGAGGGTAAGAGAATCATATCAGTGTACGGCTCTTGCCAAAACGCTCTTTGTTGTTCTTTTAGTTAACATTAAGATAAGCATCCTATAACAATTATCGGTATTGTTGTCTACATAAACTCAACTTATCATTTGTAATCATGGCGAGGGGATACGTTAATGTATGATTTATACTTACCGACCGGTGTTCATCCACATCACGACACATTCCCGTATCAAGGTATGTACGAGGGTTCATCTTACCGGTGAGTATACCGATTATCATCTGTTTGACCGTATATGATGTGAGATTCTCACTTATTTTGATTGAAAACAAGCCCTATGTGATATAATCACTTATTTATGAGGAACTTGATTTTCGATGCATGAGGGCACAGGAGCAAGTCCGTGAACAGGTCAGTACTTTCGTACAGCAGAGAGACGAACTTGACACCCGGAAAGAATTTGTGATATATTATCACTTATTTTGTTTGGACATGTGATTGTTGATCACTTATTGAGGTCGTATGCAATATGTGATATGTACACGTATGTATGGTATCATGGAAGATCTAGACTTGCGTCCCCAATTTTTCGGTAAAGGATACCACCATGATACCCAGATGATAAGCAGCATAAAGACCGAATATCTCAGAACCTCGGCAATCTCTCAAACGAAATTTCGGTACTAAGACCATATGCCAATGAATGGTTCCCACCCAGTCTTCAGTCGATTTAAGTTTATATCACCCTGCACACTTTAAAATGATTGTGAGCCTACCGATACATCTTATATAGAGCTGCTTACCGTTTTGCATTTAAGGTATAAAGAGGTTTAGACAGACCACTGATGTACTATCATTTTCTCTTTTGCACGCCAGGAAACTCATTTTTTATTTTCTATTGTTTTTGTGTTTTTGGATTTTCAAATTTTGGATTTACTCCCCCTAAAATCAACAAACTAAGATAAATTTAAAACACAAAGATATTTACAAAAATGATTTTCCGATGTTGGTTAAATATTTACCTCAATGCCGTTTACCAAAATTAAGTCTTAATCAGAAATGATTTAGCGAATTTTGGAAAAATCAGTTGGCATGTCGGTAAGCGGTGCGGACCATGACAACATTGTCTGGTCAAAGAGTGCTGAACGAGATAACAATTCACAAAGCAGCTTAAATATCGACAAGTATAGGAGAGATTAGAAATTTTAAACCGTATCCTGCAACTGCATTGTGCATTGCATGAAATCTGAGTGCTCTCCCAAACTGGATATCCACCCGGTGTGAATTTCAAAGTCGATTTTGTAGCTACTTAGAAATCTCTTCACAGCAACAAGATCATAAACCTTTGGGTCCGGCTGGTCTTCCACATTGCACCAGCGAAGGTCTTTGTCTTTCTCTTGTGAAGAAGTGTGCGGTTGTTCAACCCATGCCAAGGCATCCGCACACCCAGTTGGTTTGATCAACAAACACATTTTCTTCAATCACACCACGAAGAAATGTACACTGCACGTTTATCTTGTTGAGTTTGAACTTCAGACGTGCTGCAGGTGCGTACATTTTGATTTGAATCTATCCCGGGGACCCGATCAAAGCCTTTAACAATCAAACGTTGGTATGATTTTCATTTTGTCGAAGCTTTTCACTTTCTTTCAACAGACATTTCTGTTTCCCTGTTCTCTTCCTCTCCATCAAAGGCAGCAATTTCTTCTGTTGCCTATTTTGTGCAGGGATGTTCCACTATCAACAATCTTACGACTATCGAAAGTTCCTCCTGGAATATCCTACACACTCATTCAAAGATTAGACGGAGAGGGGGACCCAGGACTTTGTGGACTTGGGTCGACCTTGATCATCAAGGAAGGTGATCTCAATCTCCTGATGATTAGGAAAAAGAACCTGTGGTGCTCCCCCTGATTGAATTACCTGTTTTGGCCTCCAAGCCGTTTGTTCTTTACCAGTATTTGTATTAATTGTTTTTGCATTTACTGGTTTTGCCGTTTTAGGTTTTGCTTGAACAGGTTTTTCTTCTTTGACCTCTGCCTTTAAGGCCTTTTCAATTACCTTTTGATTCTTTTGTTTCAACTTCTTTTCCCTTTCTTTCAAGACACGCGGGTCTTGTTTCGGGGAAACTGATCGTTTTTGGTAATTGTTTTCTTGGGGAGCCTTCAATTTTTGCAGGTATGGGCAGTATCTTACAATATGCCCAATTGTTCCACACTCAAAACACATTCTCCGTTCTACAAACCTCGGAGAAACATGTTGATGATCAGACTGAGAACCAGACAATGAACTTTGTGATCTAGACGTGCTTGGACCTAAATCACATCCGTTGGTGTGTTGGGTGTAATTATTCTGATCATTTCGTTTTAAAATTCTAACTTGTTTTATAAAATCAATGTTAGATTTATCCTGAAATGTTTCAAGTGTATCTGTACCCTTTGATCCAACAAAGTTCACTTTCTGTTCTCTTTTCTTAACGGGAGCTCTTTTGTTTTGCACCTTTTGCTGCTGAGGTTTAGGTGCTTGAACATTCTTGTTCTGAGCTTTCTTTCCCTGTCCCTTACCCTTTCCAGAATTGACTTGTTGTTTTCGCTCAATTGGTTGTTTTTGGTTTCCGTATTGTTTTCTAATTTGTTCACACGGAATTGGATCACATTGAGTGACTGTAACTTTGCCACTTTTGTTCCCCAAAAACTTTTCAATACATCCTTCAAAAATTTGCTCAATTAAATCTTGATTTACATTTTTAATTGGGAAATCTTTGTTAGAGTAGATTTTGTCATCTCCTTTGAGCGTATACAACAAGTTATTCCCTTCACAACTAGAAACAAGGGACTCCATTCCTTTTGACATTTCAGTCTTACTCGGTTCCACTGGTGGATCACACAAGATGTGATTCTCGATTGGAATTTCTGTTGTAACCGAGTTAGACTGTTGATTCACAATTTTTATAGATTCATCATCCGATGAGTCAGATTCATCATCCGAAGAATCAGTATCCTCAACAGTGGGAGGACTCTGTTCCTTAACACATGATGCATCCGACACATTCTCCGATTCTGATTGATCCGAGGATGATGTACCAGTTGTGAACCCTAGGCCTGCTGCAAAATCATCTAGATTGAGTGGCACAGTAGGTTCAAAACGGGGCATATCCTCGTCATCCGGCGACTTGGAGTAATTGTGATTCATTGGGGGAGGACATGATTTGAATCCATTACACTTCCTATCCCCCTTTTTCTTCTGAACGTCAATAATGTGATCCAAAACATAGCGGGAATTTGAATAGCTTTCCAATTTCTGCTTAATTGTCTCACATTCACACCGAGCTGTAGCTAACTCTACCATTTGCTTTTCAATTGTGTCAATTAAATCATTGTTAACATGTTTGTTTTCTCAAAACAGCCCTTTGTAATTCAGAAACATCATGTTTTAATGACGCAATTGTTGCTTTAAATTCCTTTTCATTTCTGGTTAAAAACAAGTTAGCTTCAGTTGCTTTAGAAAGATCAACAATCAATTCTTGATTGTGTTTGTGTGTGACTTCAAATTTACTTTCCTGTTCAGCATATTTAACCTTTAAGCTATCACAGTTAACACAGCTAGCTACAGCGGGTTCATCGACACATACCTGACCTGATGGACTGTCGACATTAGCCATAAAGGCTGAATGGAGAGAAGACGAAGAGTAAGCAGCTTGATCCACATGATCATTCCCTGAAGTGGAGGATTCTTCATCTGAGCTTCCATTATAACCAGAAGAGTCTTCATCCTCAGAAGAGTCACCACCATTGGCGGAAGATTCTCCACCACTGGCGTGCTTTAAATCCCTAACGACTTCAGCAAAACATGCTGTTCCACCATTTCTTCCTTCTCCAAGTTGAAGCGACCAATCACAACCCTCATCTATTTGAACCACCAGCCCCTGGTTGGCATTTGATGGCCCTGCTTGGCTTTGGTTGTTGACAGGAATCATCGTACGAACATTGTTCCTGTTCTGGTTCTGCTGGTTACCTTGATTTCTGAAGGGGTTTTGGTTTCCCTGCTGAGCTGGTCTTGTGCATTCCCTTTTGAAATGACCTCGTTCACCACAGTTAAAGCACGTTACAGCTTGCTTGTCGAACCCATACTTGGTGTCTTTCTTGCTTATCCAAGTTGGTTCTTCCCGTTCTTTCCATAAACTCCTTTGCTCTTCGAATTGCACTAGCAAGAGCCCATTTGATATCCATCATTTCAAACTCTTCTTTATCCACTTGCTGATAATCTTCATTGGTTAGATTGATATTCCCAATCTGACCTGCAACTAATCCATTATAGGCACTAACCAAGGTATTCAACATCTCCATATGCTCCTTGGCTACTTCGACACTGACTTTGGAAAAGTTGGAAGTGTCTAATCTGACTGTATTTGGATTGGAAGTGGCTTGAAAGTTTGAAGAGCTTCCATAAAACCCTTGCTGTTGCGGTTGTTGCTGCTGAGGAGCTGTCGGTTTCACATCTGGTCTTGGATACATCAAGTATGCTGAAGGATCAAACGGATCTGTTGTGGAAGGTCCGGTGTTTGAGACGAAAGCTGTTTGAAGCTTCGCGTGTTGAGAAGCTGGTCTTTCTCCACCAATACCTCCAGCAATCCCAAAGTACATCTCTGGACTTTGAGGAGTGAGTGTTCTTTTTGCCTTCAATTTTTCTTCCACATCCTTGTTCTCCAGTTTTTGAATTAAATCATAAACGGTGATTGTGTCTAAAACACCATTTTCTTTAAGGATTTCAAGATAACTGCTCCACTTTGCTGGTAAGCTATCAGCAAATCTCTTCGTCATTTCTTGTGGAGTGGCATTGACTTTAAAAGCAAACATCTCGCTCAACAAATGATGAAACCTTGTAGATAAATCTGCCAAAGTCTCATTCTCCATACACGTAAATCCTTCAAACTCTTTCTTCAGCAAATCTTGCTTGATCTTTCTAGATTGAGCATTTCCTTCACATCTTAACGTGAGCATATCCCACAAGCTTTTAGTAGTAGTGCAATAAACAAAATGGTGGTAAATGTCTCTGTTAAGAGCTTGTGTGAGAATCATGAAGGCTTTCTTTTCTAATTCAATCTTCTTCTTATCTGCATCAGTCAGAGTGCTGTAAGTTTCTGGATTTGATCCTGCAACTTCCAACTCGTTTTCAAATGGAGTGAAGAAACACATCCATAGATCTTGACCTTGCCCCTGAACATAAGTTCTCAGCCTATCTTTCCACCATCCCCAATCATTGATGTGATTTAGCTTTGGCGGTTTTGTGCTTGTACCAGTTTCACTGTCGTTCTGCATCATAGATTGAATGCTGTTGTGTTGATTTGTGACTAATGCCCATTGATTTGCAGTAATCATTGCAGCTTGAGTTGGGGCAATAGCTCGCATCCATGCAGATTTGTCGAATTCTGGCTCAGGTTGTGTAACTGATGATCGCGAAGATGTTAGAGTCCACGCGGTTGGATCCCACTGACCGTTTGTTCCCATTTTATAAATATTAATATATTAAGTGAAAATTGATTTAAAAATGAAAACAAGTTTTCTGTTTAAAAATTTAATTTTCACAAAGTATGTTAATTTCAAATGATAACAACCAGCCGAAAGATCCTGTGATCGAAAGACCTGAAAAACACACACTGTTAAACTTAAACAGACAAGAATCGAAAGATCAAACCTTGTTCGAAAGATCAACAGTGTTCGAAAGATCACAGTTGAGTTTCGAGCAATGACTTCGAAAGACTCTCCAATCGACAGATCCTTGTCTTTCGAACAATGACTTCGAAAGACTCTCCAATCGAAGGATCCTTGTCTTTCGAGACTGAGCAGAAGACCGAAAGACGTATGTTTCGAAAAGATTCCTTGGTTCGAAGGATGATTATCTATCGAACCTCCCTTTATCGAAAGATGAACTTTCGACTTCGAAGGATATCTATCGAATCGAACTGACACAGTTGACAAAGAGTGACAGGTAGGTGAAAAAGGTGATGGGTTGGTAAATCTTTCGGCAGAAAGTATGGTTCAGACCATCATTTTCTGCAAAAACAGATTTTGTATGATTATTTTAATCAGCTCACCCTATCCAATACACCAACAACTTTCGAAAAATAACCTAAACAAGATCAAAAGATGTAAACTTTGAAGAACACTTGAAGATATTATGAACACAAAGGGTTTTCCGGTAAAACTACAAACTTTCGAATAAGATTTAAACCCGATAAAACAAAGTTTTTCAGAAAAATACAACTTTTCAAAAACCGAAAAACAACCCGAACACACTCGGTTTTAACAAGGAAAAGAGCCAAGGCTCTGATACCACTTGTAGGTCCCTCTCGAGGATGAGATAAAACCTTTTCCTTGTTATATCAAACACACTAGCGAGTGCGGAATCCAAGCTAGCATGCAATCGAGAATGTATACGAGAACAAGCACAAACACATCACACAAGATTCACCGATTAACACCACATGTATTAATACGAATGAAGGGTCCGGTTACAAGCTCAATGTTTACAGATATGTTCTATAAACTCTCAAAGTGTGTGTGTGCTCTCAACAGAATACCCTTTCTGTTTCTCTTCTGACCACTAACTTGTCTATCTCTTCTAACTACTGAACTTAACACAACACATGGGTATATATACCCGACACAGCAGGTCTGGTCGAAGGATCAGACAGATTGATCGACAGATCATCTGTCGACCAGAACGCCATCGAAAGATCATCTGTCGACCACGAAGGATGATATCCTTCGTGGTCTATCCTTCGTGGTTATCTTTCGAGCTCATCATCATCGAAGGATATAAATAATCCTTCGATGACCATCCTTCGACACAGCCATCTTTCAACCAATGTGCTAACTGTTTGGCCAAGTCAAACCAGGAGGATGGTTGACTTGGTTAAACTTACATCGAACGCACATTGTAACAAACTAAGACGTAACCCAGACTAACATAAGACATCGTTTTGTATCATGACGAAATACAGACAAAGTACAGACACAAGTGCACCAACAAACTCCCCCTTGGCTGTAACTTTGTCTTGATCTTCGTGTCTTCAAGTCTTCAAGGCCGAGTCGAACCGAGCTGAGTCGCATCCACACAAAGTGCACCAACAAACTTTTATCCGTAGACTTATGTGTTAGATGTTCATCCTTTCAATCCAAGAATAGCTATGAGTGCTGGATACGATGGCAAACAGTAGTGCGGGATGTGAGTACTTGTCTTTGTATTGCATATTGTTACACTTTTATCCGTAGATTTTGATTTTATTTGATCATTTATAGATATGAGAAGGATTACCTATTCGTGTATTTGAAATTGGGCGCTTTAAGATAGTTGATGGAAAGTTTTCTCGGTAAGTTGATACCTCTTATTGATTTATTTTGTTATAACTACAGGTGTGGGCATAGTATGATGTTTTTCTTTCTGTGACAAGTTAAAAGATTACAAATATAAAAAAAAGATTTATATCAATCATTTATATAATATCGTCTCCATAATCTCTTATTTTACCGGTGACAGGACATCCTTTATACTTTCTGATGAGGTTGGTCAATTACATATATTGAGTACTAGACAAGGAGAGGCGCAAAATGATGCTATGTATGATCAGGTATAAACTAAATACAAAAGTCTGAAATACTTTTTTTAATAAAACATCATCGCGAATGACACTATATAAGCTTGGCAACAGTTTTATCATGGAGACTACAGGCCCCTTATTCAAGACGGTCATGGAAATGCTCTAGAACAGGTCAGTTTTTTCAATTACTTTTTTTAGAAATACTTTTTTTCCTTAATAAACCATAGTTTTATTCAAAATTTCAAGAAACCACATGAGTAGACCTGTAACCGAACCGAACACGAACATATAATCGAACATATTTTTTATTCATGTTCGTTCATTAAGAAAATGAGCATGTTCGTGTTTGTTTATGCTCATTTGTTTAACACTTAAACGAACAATTCACGAACATACACAAACAAACTTATACGGACATAATATGGTAAAAATAACGAACACAAATGAACATAATTGACCAAACATAAACGAACATTAAGTGGTTTTTTATTGAAAGTAGTGATTAATTAATTATGATACGTTCAGTTCGAAAGCCCTTTTTATTACTAGAAAGCCTAATTACTAATTAGTTATCTTTCTATAAGTAGTTAGAAACCCTGTTTAATGCTTATATTTATATAAAGAGAGAATATGGAAAAGAAAAAAAAACTTATTTTAATTACCATACTGAACTACTGAATGTTATCTTCTTTTTTGCCATTTGTTGCTAATGTTTTGAGATTTCCAAATACATGAATGGTTGTCTATCACTTCCTCAAGGAATGCAAAATGGTGGTACTCTGGCGATTAATATTGGACACAATCCTCTGTTGTGTATTGCTTCATTGATCTGTTCTTCCACTCGGTATTTTTTTTCTTTTTGAATGCATCATATTGTCTAATTAATCATGTAATTGTATATGTTATACTTGGATTTGTATATGTGTTACTTAGATTTCATCTAAATTCATGTTGTTATTGTACGATTGTCTCAATCCCTTAGAACCCTAACTTACATCTCATTAGTCTATGTTAGATGACACGTATTTTAACATGTATGTTGTAGATTTGATAGCTTTGTTCTGTTTTCTTCATCCCTTCCTTGGCAATGTGTTTCAGGTAACGGATTTTGCATTTTCTCTGTGTGCTGTAGATCTCAGCTTCCTGATTTACACAGGTATGCTTGGTCTCTTTTATGCATTCTCCCTTTATTATGTGGTAGACTTTTATGATTTTAATCCCTTGATCTCTATTATAGAACAACCCGATTTCAGGGTTTTAGGGTTTAGTTTATAGCTTTTTTAAGCGTTTCAATATGTTGATATATGATGTTGTGCTTTCCGGATTGTAGTGTTTTAGGGTTTTAGTTTTTAAAATGATTAATTTATATGCTAATTGTTAACACAATTAGCATTATTTATTTAGAGTCTCATTAAACATTAAACTCCAACATGTTTAAGAATAAATTTCATTGTCGTTATTACATAGGTAAACTAATTTTGTATTGTGTTGACAAGATCATTTTGTTTTATAGGAGAGAGAAAGAGTTGTGTTAAGAATCTCTGAGCCACCACAGCTAAAATCGAAATTGTCGGCGAACTCTGTCTCATCCGGTAAGTGAGGATAAACGATGGCCGCAACGGTGGCTGCATTACGGTTTCTACGATTATGGTGATGTTTATGGGCTGAACGTTTGAAGCTTATTTGAGTGTTGTAATCATCGGAAGAATCAGGCCCCACTGCCTCTGTGTCATCCTCTGTCGTGTCTCCTTTCCTTACCGCCTTTTGGTAATCTTCTTTGACCAATTTGCTGAATTAGGTCATTTATTTTTGCATCGCTATACGTCAGCAGTAGTTTACAACTTTCATTATTTGTTTCGTCAAGTTAACTTTGATTATTCAAGAACAAAGAAGAAATATGGACATGATTCTGAAATAAAAATGTTGGAGTTAAAAGTTAGATATGATTAATTGATAACTTTGATTAGTTTTTGCACCACGACCATACATAACTTTGCAAAATGATGAAATTTAAGTGACCACAAGTTGTCTCTCGCTACCAGGAATAAGAAGGTAATATTTATGCTTAATCTTTTTATCTACAGAGATTAAAAGTGTATATGTGGAGTTGAGATTTAATATGACCGCTGGAGGTGGAATGGTTCGGTTGGGTATATAGTGAAAACTGTTTTTTTATCTTGATACATATTTCTGAATATATATTTCTGAGCTAAATCGTAGCAACTTGAGAAGATGCACCGGTAAGTACTAAGTACTTTTAGGTCAAATTTAACTTTCTTTATTTTTGTTTTTGCAGTTTTCTAATGGAGGAAGACGCACCGGTAAGTACTAAGTACTTTTGGTTTGAATTCATAGCTTGATTTTTTTGGGAATTCCTTCTTTTAAATTCTGTATATTTTTTGAACAATTCACTTATATCTTATATGGTAAAAATTAATGCATACCAAGCATAAGGAGAAGATCAACAGTGGGCCTCTCTTTGTATTGATGGTGGGTAAAATATGTTTCCAGAAAATTGATGTTGGGTTTAAAGGTTTTAATAGTTAGTAGATGTGTTCTAGGTAGTTAAAGGCTCAAGGTGCACTCAAGGCGTAGAGGTGAGCCTCTCGCTTAGGCGCACGGTTCTTAAAAAGGTGATCTTAGACAGTTCTTTTAGTTAAGTGTGTTTTTGCTGCCATCGAGGCTGTTTGGCTAAGCCTTACATTGCCTGGGTGCGTGCCTTTTGGCGCCTTTAACTGCCAAAGATGGGTTTACTTAGTACATAATAGTGATTTGAATAGGCTGCTGTTATTGACATTGTTTCTTTGATTATAAATAACATTTTTGCTGTCATTTCTTTGCACATACGGCCATCCAGGTTCTTATTAACTACATAAATGATAAAAAGCTTCTAGGACGTGTTAGGGCATTTGATCCGACACTGGAATTTAGTGCTGGAAAAGTTAGAGAGATGTGGAGTGAGGTTGGTTCTATCATGAAAATAATTTATGTGGCAGTTTGTTTGTTTCATTTTTATGCATTTTTTTTAGTTATTTTGGGATTTTTTTGTCGGGTGCCAATAATGTCCCCCTTTTTAAACATTTTGTAATTTCTTATGGATTTCTTTTCTACATCATTTTGTAATTTTGTGTTTTTGATTTGTGAATGTCTGTAACCTTTAACTTTTTATGTTTTTTAGGAGTTGGAGAATTCAAGTTCGCAATTTCGCGTCATACATGCATGTCATGTTGAGTTGAGTTGTGATCACCATGTTATTGATGGTATGTGTTGTTATGGCCATAAATATGTATCTAAATGGACTTGGTTAACGGGTCAGATGGGTATGGTTGGTACATGTCGGGTTGACATGTAAATGTTTTTGTCCAAAGTTAGTAACTTTTACCAATAAATATTCAGTGTGTAAAGAGACTATTGCTTTGCGTATTGTATTAGTTTTTATGTAGTTTGCCTTTATGCCTTCTCTATTCGCTTAATGTGTGTTATGCAGTTGTTGCCTTTAAAGTGTGTTACTCTGTAGTGTGTATGCGAATCATGCTGTTCTTTTCCTGTCTTGATTGTAATAACACGTAAGTCTTTGGAAATAGGTTAAAGACGTACTCTTGACTATGAATGTTAAACACTATTCATTAACTTTTCTTATTAACTGTCTCCTTCAGAGACTACTGCCTTTTAACAGCTTCTGTAGTACAACTTGATTATCGAGTGTTAAATGTTTTTGGTTTGTGATGGTTCTCAGGTAGCAATTTTACAGGTTTTATTTTTCAATAGCGATATTCTTGAAGATGAATGCCTTCTCAGGTAGCAATTCCCTATATCTACAATCCATTTGTTCACACATTTTTCACAGAGGTAAAGAAAGTATTCAACTTTTATTACATCTGACCTTGAATATTATCATTTTGCACAGAACCATCACAAATTACTACTCTTTAAAACGAAGGTGGATTGGTGAGTCTCAGTTTCTGTACCAGATTTTATACTTCTTGACATTCCTTTAGATTTATAAATTGATTTGTTTTGTTTTGCCATTAATCGCAGGCATGGTGGCGCGTTGGTGAAACGCTCTCTTTATATCCTCTCGGAGCTTTCTAAGAATGGTATGTATCTCCTTGGAATATCTTCTGCTTTTGCTTCAGTTTTACGTTTCTCGAGAGTGTGTTCTGGAGCCAGAAACCAGTGACAACAAATTGAAGGTGGGGTTTGTAATCAACAACAACTAGCAGTGTTAATAGTTTAGTTTAAACAATAAACTAATTCAAATAACTCATGGGTTCATTTCATGGTTAACTTTTAAATTTCTTTTGGTTACCTCACAAGTGGTCTAATCATATTGGTTGGTTTGCTTTGTGGTATAGATATAATAACCGACTGTGAAAAACAGGACGACACTGGTAACTGTTTTAAATAATGATTTTAGTATTAGTCCTCAAACCCTCACTTTTAATACATTTGTTGACACTGAGTTGTGCAATCTTTTAGACTTAGAGCTAATATGTTTATGTTTCGTTCGCAAATTGGGTGTGGGTGTGTGTGTGTGTGTAAAGGTTCAACCGAGATTTTATCGATGAGTCATGTCATCATAGAAGGTGAGGTTTAATTAATTCAACCATTATACGTATGTATTAATCTGGAGTAACTCCCAAAAGTTGGATGCGATTCATTTCTGCACCAGATTTTTTGTCTAAATCCAAAGACTCATAGGTACAGTTACGTTGTATCATCTTTTCATGTGTGTATGTATTTGGTTTGTTTGACCATATAGGTGTAAGATGTATACGTACTGCATGTGATATCTGCATAGTTGTTTTGTGTTTTGGGGGTGAAAACAACGTCCGCAAGATGATATTTATTAACCTATTGAAATGTGACAGGATGGTTATGGGGCGTTCTTGGCGACATTGTGAAATTTCCCACATCGGGGACCAAGGGTCTGATGCAAGTTATAGTGGTTGTTAACCAGAACTCATTTGGGAGACGTGAAAAGAAAAGGTAAGGTTTTATTTTCCGTCATTAATTCGTGTGACATGTGTGGTGATATTGTTCCAAGTATTCTGACTATAATTAGAATAATTCTCGGTTTGTTAGGCTCATTTGATTGATGAAATCTTTGTTATCTTAGGTATGTTTTAAAGAAAGCCTGGCTTTTGAGAGAGTCTGATAGGACCCGGTATGTTTTTATTCCTTCTTTAATATTGAATACCCGAACAAACTTGGAGTAACTTAGCGTGTTGGAATAACTGTAATTATACTATTAAGATAACTCTTTTACTAAATTTAGTTTGGCTTAGGTATTGTTTGACGTTGGTATTGGCCTAATGTAAATATCTTCAAATATTAAGGACTTTTGATTCTAGGTCATCATTTTTAAGGAAAGAAATATCAACAAGAAATGGGTTTATTATTTAATAAAACCTGTTCTGGTAATATATTTGGTACATAAAAGGTATCGCTTTGCGGGAACACTTTAGCAAGCTGGGTTTAGATTTAATTTTTTTCATTGCCATGGCCCATATGTGTCCTCTAGATTTGATTTTGCAAGCACTCTTTTAACTTGAGATCATATTTTTGCTGTAGTAAAAAAACTTAAATGAGTTGAAGAGACTCTAATACATCAAATTATATTCATAATGGAAGTGTCAGAAAATGATTTTTAAAGGTTTAAAAACTACTTTTGTTTATCAAATTTAAGCAATATGAAAAGCTACCGCAGATGGAAAAAAATAATATTTGGTATTCACAGTCTTGAAAATATTGAGTATCAATTTATATATTTTATGGTAAGTTTGCTTTTGTTTGCTTTTTTTTTTTTTTAAATTTTAGTTTTGCTATTTTTTTGTTAAAGTTGCTAAGCTTTATGTTTTTAGAAATCTGAAATCATTAGAGGCATCTTTGTTCAACTCTTGGTATAACTATGATTAAGCTGTCAAAAGCCTAAAAGACCTAATGTATCCTTCACTTAGTCGCGATTTAATAACGGCAGTTCTTAGAAAACAAAAACAAAGGACACAACAAAAATTTGTGTTCTTACCAAAGAGTAACAGACGATACATTTTACATTTATGTTTGATTGAAAATCATTTACATTAAGAACTGTTTTTTAAATAGGAGTTAAATCCAAACGATAATGCTAAAATTGTTTTTTAATAGTGATTTGGACCATGATGATTAGTGGATCAGATCGAACCATGAGATGATATGGTTTGAACACGATCCATTAACAAGCCCTACATGCTACATCTACCAACCTAACATTATGCACCAAAATGAACTTTTTAAGTTTTAATTGCTATAAAGTTGTTTTCCCTACATTTTAGTGTTATATCGGTTAATCACAAAAAACTGGCATTGCATACTTGTGTAACTGAATATGCAAATCATACACAACAAAGAATATACTCACCGAATGTGCTCAACGGTCTTAAAAGTTGGTTTGTACTTGAGACAACCCATTTTCACACATGGTCAATTGTACGTAGCTTTATCAAGGGTTAAAACACTAGATGGAGTCAAGCTACTAATACTTGACAACGATGGCAAACCTACGAATAGAACAACTAATGTTGTTTATAAAGAGATATTCAATGAGTTGTGATTTTTTGTTGTATTCATGCATTTCAATTATTTTGTATACTGTCTATCATTTCTATTAATATTTCAACATATATATATAATTAAAATATTTACGTCAACAATGTTAAAGTGGTTATTATTCTTATTAGCCACCCGTGTATCACACGGGTACTTAGACTAGTATTTATATATACAATCCAGCTTCCTTATGTCAACGTCAAATTAAAAGCATTTGGTAGAAAGAAACAAAAAAAAAAAAAATTAATGCGAGGCTAGCCCAATAATAAATAGGTTTTATTATTTAGTTGGGTGATTGAGACAATAAAAAATAGGTTTTATTATTTAGTTTTTTTTTAAATAAACTTCATTAATTTTTTTTAAATAAACTTCATTAAAAACAAACCTCCGACCCAAACGGGCAAAATGCCAAACAAACACACAATACCCGACCCAAACGGACAAATGACCAACAAATTACAACATATACAATGGATATTTACACAAATCCGCCCATTTGAGATAATTACAAGAAATCTGTTTTTAACCCAAGCAAACCCTCTAGATTTTATCTCCCCTATGATATCATGCGGACTACACTTTTTCTTGCTAAAAACCACCTCGTTCTTTCTTTCCAAATGCACCAACAAGAGATAATAGGCAATCCGTAAATGATTTTTTCCGCCTTCTTGCCACTTTTAATGTACTTGTGGATGTCTAAGATATCTTTGAACTCAAAAAGGAAAAGCGCGGCGGAATGTTGCACCAATTGCTGAAAGCCGACCACACCCGGAAATCCTCCGAGCAAGCAGTGAACAGATGTTCCACCGATTCCTCGAATTCGTCGCAGCACGAACACAAGATCGAGTTAATGTTTATATTCCTTCATCTTAAATTATCTCTCTTGGGGAGCCTATTAAGGTTGCCTCTCCACGCCATGATGTTACATTTTAAAGGCACCCATCTAGACCAAACAAAGTTAGGAGGATGATTATTACCCCTATCTATAATCATAGTCTTTTTGACCGACATAACCGAGAAACCGTTTTGATTGTCCACAGACCAAATCCAAGCATCCTTTTCGTTGGATAATCTCATGTTACTGAGAATCTCGAGGCATTCTTTCCATTCCTTAAGCTCCTCATTTGACTCAGGCTGCCTAGACCAATTCCAAGTGACAATATCATTTCCTTGAACCGTTACAATTCTCTCCGCAACCCTGCAATTTTTAAAAAACTCCAAACCAAACAACAAAGGCCATCTTTCCATAAAGGGAAGATCGCTCACCCAAGTGTCCATCCAAAAACGAATATCAGACCCATTCCCAAGCTTACCCGTTATTAAACGATTTAAACCCCTCCCATCTAATTTAAATTTGGAAATCAACTTAACCATATTTTTCCAGCACCCCGCTGTGTTACCTTTAATCGGAAGGTAGCTCCTTTGGTTGTGAGAGCCATGGCATGCTTCCACCACTTTACACCAAAGGTTATGCCTTTCAACCTTATATCTCCACCCCCATTTAACCAAAAGAGCCTCATTGACCTCTTTAAGCCTGTTAATACCCAGCCCCCCCCATTAGACTTAGGCCAAGTGACCCCCTCCCAAGCCACCCAGTTCATTTTATAGATGTTATTTACTCCCCTCCCCCAAAGGAATTTTCTCATTTTGGCTTCTAGGGTCTTGATCACCCCATCAGGAGCCATATATAACGAGAAATAATAAATGGGCAAACTTTCCAACACCGAGTTGATCAAAGTAAGCCTCCCTCCTATCGACAAAGTTTTAGCTTTCCATACAGACAGCCTTTTGTCAAAGACCACAATTATAGGAGTCTAGTTGTTAATTCTGTTCATATTAGTTCCCACCGTAATCCCTAAATAACTAAGTGGGATAGATTCCGTTTTACACCCAATCATTTTAGCTATATCTGCCACTTCCCCGTTGTCAACCCCCACCCCATATAAGATAGATTTTGAAGATTAATTTTTAACCCCGAGTAAAGATAAAAAATTCTTAAGCATCTTGCAACATTTTTTAAATTTTCCTTATCCCATTCTCCTAACAATAGAGCATCATCCGCATATAAATGTGAGAAATTACCGGGCCATTATTAGGCGTTTGAATACCTTTGAAGATTTCTTCAATCCTAGCTTTGCACAACATGCTAGAAAGGGCTTCCATAACCAGAACGAATAGAAACGATGATAAAGGATCTCCATGTCTAACCCCTTTGGAGCATTTAAATTCATAGATAGGAGACCCATTCACCAGGACCGAGGACCTAGCCGAGACTAGGATCCCTTCAATCCATTTACACCACAATTTAGGAAAACCCATTTGCCCCATAATATCCAAAAGAAAATTCCAACTAACGTTATCGTACGCCTTTTCAAAATAAATTTTTAACAAAAAAACCTTTTTATTATATTTTTTAAACCACGCCGAGAGCTCATTTAGCATTAGAGGACTGTCCAAAATATACCTGCCTTTAAGAAACGCCGTCTGGTTCTCCGAATGATGGTCCCAATAACCAGCTTGAGACGATTCGCGAGAATCTTAGAGATAGTCTTGCGAATCACCCCAATCAGGTTGATTGGTCTGTATTCTCTCAGCCCCACCGGGTCTTTGTTTTTCGGAATAAGAGTTATAAAAGAAGAGCTACATCCCACCGTGATAGAACCTTTGCTGTAAAAGGAGACCAACAAGTTATAGAAGTCCGTTTCAAATAAATTCCAATACTTTTTGATGAATTTGAGTTAAAACCGTCCAACCCCGGGGCTTTATCCGAACCACATTCGAACACCACATTTTTTATTTTTTCTTTGCTAAAAGGAATCGTCAGAGACGCCGTATCTACCTCCAAAAGACTCTTAACATCATAGCAAATAAGTTTAGGTCTATCTTTAATTTTCTCCTCAAAAGCCCTTTTGAAGAACCCCGTATCTCTTTTTTGATCTGAGCAGGTTTCGTGATCCAAACTCCGTCAACCACAAGACCCGGGATATTGTTGTAAGCCCGTCTACTTTTGATATACCCATGAAAGAAAGCGAAATTTTCATCACCTTCCAAATCCCATCTAGCCCTAGATCTTTGTTTAAGGTGTTTTATTTTATAACATTCGAGCTCATTTAGCTCTTTCATACATTCCAATTTGGCCCATTCCTCCTCTTCGGATAACTCTCTTCCTTCCGCTATAGCTTCCAAGTTTTCTAACTCTGCCTTAAGGGTCACTTCCATTTCCCGTTCCTTGGATAAAACCTCTTTTTTCCAAGTTTTAATACCCTCCCTAATCTCCTTCAGTTTCTTCATTATCCTCTCATCATGATCCCCCACCCCGATATTATTACTGGCAACCTTATGCACCACCTCATCAAAGTCTTTTCTCTTTAACAAGGAGTCGAAAAATCTAAATGGCTTGGGACAAAAGTTTTTAGCCGCACAAGTCAGAACAAGAGGGCAATGGTTCGACAGAGATCTCGGCATCGCCCGAAGACAAGCCACCGGCCATTCAGAGAAGAACTCATGGCACACCAAAACCCTATCAATCTTGCTATGTTTGTTACCATTATCCTTAAGATACATGAATTTTTTTCCTTTCATTTGGTATTCTCTTAATCCATTTTCAAAAATAAAATTATTAAAAAAAGAAGCACATTTACTGTTAAAATTTGAATTCTTTCTCTCCTCCCGGCAACGAACCGCATTAAAATCCTCCAAAATAACCCACCGCCCCTAATGACTCCCCATCACTGTGACAACTGGCAATTTTTCATGAAATTCCATATGATGTTAACAGTAATTTGTAATATATGGTTGTGCATGTTGAACTTATGATATGAATGATTTCATGTGTTGCTTTCAAAGGATTCACACAATATCTCATGATGCAAGATGACTCTCATTATTGATTTTGACTCGAAACAATTCAATTAGTGCACAGAACAAAGCTAGCACAATTATCAGATAAACAAATAGTACTGACGAGAGTTCAGTACTCAGACAGACACCATGTTAGGACATAGATTGAGTCCCAGGATCAAGATTTACACTAGAATTATATGTAGGAAAGTAAGGGTTATGAAACTGCCTTTCGAGTGACGAATAAACACAAAAAAGTACCTGAAACACACTATAAATGCAGAATTCTGCAAAATTCAGCAAAAATAAGCAAATGAACATCAAAATATTATGCAGAAATAAGGCTTAGATGTCCAGAATAACTTGTAAAGTGTCGGAAATAAAAACTGTCATAAAAGGTATCTCATAACTTACTAAACTGCGCAATTTAGCACCTTAACGAACCGGTAACCAAACGAATAACCGGACACTACAAGAAACACCAAAATTGAACTAGAGGCATTGTTTTAATATCATAAGGCTAGCTGTTAACACTAAACACCTTATTACACATCAAAATCCCCTAAACACATTTAACCCATAACTAAACACTTAGATTCTAACCAAACTAATTAACTAACACTTGGAATCAAACTATACCACACCCCCCCCCCCCTTGGTGGACGGTCAACAAGGGCCCCACCACCCCACCATTTTCTTGATTATTATATTAAAATTGTTGCAAAGATATCAAACATTAGGACCTTTGTATAATATGATGTTGGTGGATAAAAAGACCAAAGGCCTTAGGATTCTTCACATTATCATTTCTCAAAAGTTCAAACAACAAATTCCTCTCATCCCTCTTCAAGCTTACGGCCCAAACACCCCTCTCTTCATCCCCATTTTTCTTCAACTTTCAACATAATCTAAGCATACTCTAAGGTGAATCAAGGCTAGATAAGAAGGTTGCAAGCAAAGGAACTTGAAGGACCATCTTGAGGAGCTATTAACCATCACATTTCTTCTTCATCTTCTAACTTGTTCATCCCTAGCCTTTGTGCTACTAGTAAGTCTTCTTGATCATGTTCTTACACCTTATTTTAGTGGTTAAAGTAGATATGTAACAAGAAAATCTAAAGCTCACACAAAAACAAGAAGATGGACATAAGAATAAAGCTCTAAATCGTAAATATCTAAGTTGTTTAGTGTATGTTATGAACTTGGTTGTTGATTTCTAGAGTGTATGGTGTAGATCACCACATAAAATCTTGCTAGATGATGATTTAAAACATGATCTAGCAAGTATGAGGATGGATCTTGAAAGATCCATGATGATCATCCTTTATGTTAAGTATGAACTTGAATATAAACTTGATTTTGTGAAGAATGATGATTCTTACAAGATGTAAGTTGTAAAAGTGAAGGATTTCAAAGATAAAGTTTCAAGAAAAACAAAGTTTACTTCAAGATTTACATGATTTGGTTTTAAAAGAAAATAAACATGTTTTAAGTGTGAAAATGGAACTAGTAAGGCATAGAAGACATGAAAAATTTAAGCAAATGAATTTTTGTAAAAATGTGTTACAAGTTGTGAAGATTGAAATTTTGTAAAAATGATTTTTATGAAATAAGAACCATGGTTTTAGTGTTAGTAAATCATGTTAAGCATCATGTTCAAATACTACAAGATTTTATAAATCTTCAAGTTCATACCTTCATGTAGAAATATGTTTATGGCTCATGGTAAGTTGTAGAATATTGTTGATGATTGTTGGTGAAATTTTGAAAAAGAAAATGATATGTTAATAAGCATGGAAACCTCCATTTTCAAAGGAAACCATGGCAAAATTCAACACTTAGAAAAACATTTTTAAACAAATGTTTACAAGAGATTTTGAGTCATGTTTTTTTAATACAAAATTTGCCATAATTTTTGTTATAAAAATTACAAGTATTGGAGGTTGATTTTGATGAATAAAAATGACTAAGTATATATTTAGGAAAATATATGTTTAGAAGTCAAAAAATTATGTGCTACATGTATATTACTTGTATTAGTCCTACTAAAAATTAGGAACTTGAAAAATAATATACCACACCAAAATATACTAAAAATTGTAATTTGAAATATTACAAAAATCACAAGAAAATAATTATATAACTTACACACAAGTGTTGGACGATTCGGACACTGGACACTTTGGACTATATATACATTCCTGGAATTTAATTCGTATCTTGACAAATTTGGTAAACGGTATTTTTAAAAAACCGAACAAACAACAAAGTATGAGTTTTTACCATTATTATGAGAATATATCATATTTTGTCAAATTTGAAAACATATTATTTTTGAAGTGGAAGAAAATATATATTTTCATAAACAACTCAAAAATATATTATTTTAGTGAAAACTAAAAATATATATTTTTCTAACTTTGATCTTAAAAATATATTATTTTTAAGATATATGTGGATGTATACATATTTTTGCCAAATAAAATTTTAGATATTTTTTCTATAAAATTCTCTTAAAATATATATATTTTAAGAATATAAAGTTGGTAATTTTTAAATTGTGCAAAAACAATATTCCGGAAAGTTATACATAAATTAAATATGAAATACTTAATAAATACGAGAAAATACGTATTCCTATATGTATAAATACATACCGACATACACTACCAGCACATGGTAAAATACGCATATACAAGTATACCTATACTTGAAAATATAATGTGAGAACCATATGACAAAACAAGTTAAAAATATATTATTTTTAACAATATTCCGAATAATTGTATGGAAATAATTTAAGTTAAAATATCCTTATTTTAACTGATATATATATATATATAATTTGGAATTATACAATTACATATACAACATACCCGGAGGGTGTAACTCAAAGTATATCAAAATTCCAAAATAAGTCTTAATAAATAACTAAGGCTAAGAGTCGTTACACGACCTAAGTGTCTAATAAAACTTAGCACGTGTGTAGGTAGTGATACGATTCGCGGGAAACAACCTTGAGTACACGAGACTTAAGACACAATTATGTGAGTTCATGTCCCCCTTTTCTTTTAAGTATTTTCGGACTTATAACTTTCGGGGGGAAATACATATTTCAATGGTATGGTTTAGCTAAGGAATGAACTGTTAGATCATGTGGATGGGTAGACGCATACTTAAGGCCATTAATCTTGTTAAGACCGAGGGGCAGGAGTGGTAGATCTATCGGGTGTAGCGAGCCCCACTTATGTGTCCTTGTGTGGCCGCATGTAGTGACTATGTCGTTCCAGCCGGGTGGACCGGAGGAAATTCGCTAGGTTTGAGTCTTCCCACGCCATTGCACACATATTAATGTCCTTGCAAAACATTAATTGATCTGTTCATAGACGCTTTACATACCGGTTATCGAAAGGATTCTCTCAAATGTTTACAAGTTTATTGGAGTTCACATAAAAACACATGAACTCGCTCAACGTTTGTTGATGTTTTTCAAATTACATGTATTTTAGGAAACTAGATGGATCATCGGCATTGGAAATGTTTTGAAGAAGTAAATTTCAAGATTAGATGTCATCCTCTTTTGAAGGGTTTGATTTGTATATCTTATCCTGGATAAGATATATGAAGCAAAGCCTTGGATTAATTAATCTTTTGTTAAAAGTCCATGTATGGAACTTAATCTCTTTTGGATGGTTTGTAACTTAACTTGAAGTTATGTTGGTAGAAACTTAATAACTTATGTTTGTAATATTTTTAAAACTTATGAATGGATGAACAACATTTTAATCATATAGTTGTTTATTATAACTGAATGCAATGAAAACTAATCGAGTCACACGTACACGCTTCCACAAAAGTCAGGGTGTGACAGGTTGGTATCAGAGCTTTGATTGTAGTGAACTAGGATTCCTTCTCGAGTCTAGACTACAATCACTAGGATTCTCTCACGAAAACATTTTTACAACCAACAAAATACTTTTCATTGCATTTGCGAAAATGCCAAGATCCATGGAACAAGAATTTTTCAAATGAAAGAAAAACAAGCAAGGACATTAGTGATGGTATAGTCTATATGCGGTAGACTTGCCAAACTAGAAATAACCCACGTAGGAACAACGTGAATACATGTGATATGTTGCCTTTATTTGCCTATACATATACTAAGTAATATTATAATTCATTGATATATATGCATATATGTGACCGAATTATTTTTGACAAGACACCATGTCTTAATCTGAGAGCAGCGGTTTATCGGAGAAGCATGATCCTATGGCCATTGTGTCCGACGATGAGATAACACCAATTCCCGAGATCTTTACCTCCGACTCGAAGACTGATCCTGAGCTCTTGTCCGATGACGACGACCCTGATGACTTTCAGCCTTTTGCCTTACCTGACTTCGGTGATGACATTCCCTTCGTCGATGATGTTCTAGCTTTTCCCTTACCTATCCACGACAAGCTCATCATTGGGCACCCCGATGGCGAGCACCTACTCGAGCCCATTCCAATTAATGTTGTTTCTCTTGCTGCCATTCCCGCTGAGGATTGGTCTTTTGTTGTCGACCTGGATGATGATATTGCTGTTCCTGTGATTGAGGTAGGTCTCCCTGATGACGATCTAGGTGATGGTGAGGTAAACGACATCGCCATCTTAGACATACCATCACCTGTTGTATATGTTGTTGACATTTCTTCCGATTCGGACCCCGATTCTGTTGCTGACTCTTTCGAGTCTGTGACCTCTTCAGCCCTGCTAGCTACTAGTGTTAGGGCTTATCCCACCGACGATGATGACGCTATGTCCGTTGCACCATCCTTTCCTATTCACGTTCCTACACCTCCTCATACACCTGATCACCTACTTGCTCTTGTTTCAGCACCCGTCGATTCACTTCCAGTTGCACCACCCAGCACACAGACTCCACCTACTACTCTTGTCACTCCTGTCTCAGGGAGTTCACTTCCACCACCCACTACTGATGCCTAGCGGTTTGACTTACCCACTATCTTCCCTCATGAGATACCCGTTCCCCATCTTGGGAGGGTACGTCCGGACAGCCTCCTAGCTTTGACCCCTTAGCACCGGTCGATTTCATGTCCACACCTCACTTCTCTCCGTTTGAGACAGATCCATACCTTTAGTCTCCCAAATTGTTCCCTCCGTACTCTATGCCATTATCCGATCCGTACCATCCTTCCCATCATGCTGGGTACACCAGAGATGATCTCCTTCTATCGCTCCAGCTTCAGTTTGAGATTCTATGTCGTAGAGTATATGAGTTAGAGAGCGAGGCGGATGCTAGACGACCTCCACCTCCTTCGTATCCTCCACTAGTCATTCCACCACCACCATCATCCCCACCACCAGTGTCTCCATCGCCTGCTCATATTCCCGTTGAGGGTCACGCTGCTCGACTTCTGACTGTCGAGCAGCAGATCGGTTTCTTGGTTCGACGCGTTCACGAGCTTGAGGATGAGCTTGCACATCTTCTCATCTTGATCTTTCCTACTCCTCCACCACCTCCAGCACTCTAGGCCTTTTGTTTTGCAGGTACCTTTTTTGACATGAAGACCAGGACTGAGCTCAAGACACTTGAAGACCTAAGAAGACCAGTGTAGAAGGAAATAGTTACTACTTTTGTATTGTTAAAAACTTGTATGACCGAGGTGATGTAACCTCGAGTCCATTTTGTTTTTCTTCTATTAAAAACAATGTATCAAGTTGTCGAACATATATGAAAGCTCAGTGGTTGTTTTCTTATTTATACATGGTTGGGTATATGTGCATGTGATGTTTATGTGATTACATGTTTGCTTGTTGTGATTATTATTTTTGTTATATGTATATCTATATATATAGATGTATACCTCATAGAAAATTATTTGGTGAATGTTGTCTAACCTACCCGATACTTCTTGCTAGAAGAAAATGCCGCCCAGACGTAGCACAAACACCAATACGTTACCGAGAACTGAGGCTGAACTCAACGAGCGCATATCCCAGGCTATAACGCAGTATGAAGCTCTCCGCTCTGAACACAGCGGTGGCACTTTAGGAAACAATCCTCCCACAGGTAATGTTAGGTCACCCAAGACACATTACAAATATGCTGGATATTTCCAGTTGTGCTTTGTCAATGCTCACTCATGAATTGATGTTGTATGTGTTTCACGCTGTACCTATAAACAGTTCCTGGATTGCAAGCCCTTGAATTTTGATGGCACGGGAGGTGCTGTTGCTTTAATATGATGGGTTGAAAAGACGGACTCAGTTCTGAGAATGAGTAAATGTTCGCCCGAGCAGAGAATCACCTACATTTCAGGGTTTTTCATGGATGGTGCACTCTCTTGGTGGAACCTTCATGTTCAAAGCCTAGGAGAAGCTGTTGCTTATGCATTGAGCTGGGACGAGCTCAAAGAGTTGGTGCGAAAGAAGTACTGTTCCAGGGCCGATATCTAGAACCTGGAAACTGAGTTCTGGAATTTGAAAATGGATGGGCGAAAGATTGCAGAGTACATTCAATGCTTTCATGACTTATCGAGGGTTGTTCCCTATCTGGTCGAGCCTGAGTTCAAAAGGATTGAACGATTCATCTGGGGACTCGCTCCTCAAATCATGAGCATGGTTACTGCCTCTAAGCCTCCAACCATTGCAGAGCTATCGATCTGAGCGTTGCACTTACTAAAGAAGCTATTCGCTTGGGAAGATTCTCGAAATTCGAGACAAACAAGAAAGAAACTCACGTGGAATCCCCGAATGAAAACAAGAGAATGTTTTCAAATTTCAAGAAGAGCACGCGGTAAAAACAATAACTCCAACAAGCGTAGGGATGCAAATCCACCAGCAGAGGTTCAGACTGGCGCGAAAAACACTGAAACTAGGGGAAAAGGGTATGCGGGCACCCTACCCAAGTGCGATATATGTCAATTTCATCATGCAGGTCGGTGCAGATACAATAAGTGTGACAATTATGGAAAGAATGGGCATGCAAAGGATACATGTTGGTATGGAGCGGGACGCGATAATAGGAACCAATGAGGAAATGGTAATCAAGGTGGGAGCGGCAATCAGAATGGTACCAGAAACCAAGGTGGGAACTGTAATCAGGGAGGAAACGAAAATAGAGGTGGAAATGGTAACCAAGCTGGCAATGAGAACCGAGGAAGAAACAACAATAATAATCAAGGCAGAGACGATAACGGACGTGACCAAGGATGTTATGGCTGCGGTGACATGGGGCATTTCAAGAGGGATTGCCCTAAAAACAATCAGGCCCGTGGAAGGGTGTTCACTATTGGAGCTAGAGAAGCACACCGGGATCCAAACATGGTTAAGGGTACGTTCCCTATTAACCAACACTATGCATCTGTTCCGTTTGATACTGGCGCCGACTTTAGTTTTGTATCTATAGAATTTAAGGATACACATGGCCTAGTTGCAAGTAAGCTAGACATCCCCTATTCAATAGAACTGGCAAATGGAAAGTTAGTTGAAGCAAATGAGGTGATTAAGGGTTGTACTCTGGAACTTGGAGAGCGAGAATTTTCCATTGATCTTCTACCTGTTGATTTGGGAAGTTTGACGTTGTTGTTGGGATGGATTGGTTTTCTAACAACCGTGCAGAAGTGGTTTGCCACAAGAAGACCATTCGCATCCCATTATTGAATGAAGAGACGCTTGTGATTCATGGGGAAAAGCATGAAACACCCTTACGAATTATCAATTGCATGAAGGCGCATAAGTGTCTTCAAAAAGGCTGCATAGCCTTCCTCGCTCATGTTGTCGACAAGGAGACCAAGCTAGAAAACATCCCCGTTGTGAAGGAATTTCTAGAAGTCTTCCCAGAAGACTTGCCTGGGTTGCCTCCACGGCGACAAGTGGAGTTTCAGATTGACCTAGTGCCAGGAGCGGCACCAGTGGCAAAAGCACCTTACCGACTAGCTCTATCAGAAATGCAAGAACTTTCGACGCAACTGCAAGAGCTGCTAGATAAGGGATTTATCAGGCCTAGCTTATCACCCTGGGGAGCTCTAGTGTTGTTTGTTAAAAAGAAAGATGGCAGTTTTGGTATGTGCATCGACTACAGGGAGTTGAATAAGTTAACCATCAAGAATCGGTATCCCTTGCCAAGGATTGATGACTTGTTCGACCAATTGCAAGGCTCTAGCTACTGCTCCAAGATCAACTTGAGATCAGGATATCATCAACTGCGAATACAAGAAGAAAGTATCCCTAAAACGGCTTTTAGGACTCGCTATGGACATTACGAGTTCCTTGTCATGCCGTTTGGCTTAACAAACGCACCGGCAGTATTCATGGACCTCATGAATCGGGTGTGCAAGCCGTACCTGGATAAGTTTGTGATTGTATTCATTGATGACATCCTTATATATTCGTGAACCAAGGCAGAACTTGAGCAACATTTGCGAGCTATCCTAGAACTATTGAAGAAGGAACAACTATATGCGAAGCTGTCGAAATGCGAATTTTGGATTCGCGAAATGAAATTTTTAGGTCACGTGATGAATAAGAATGGAATTCATATCGACCCTGCCAAGATCGAGGCGATCAAAAATTGGGAAGCCCTAAAGACGCCAACTAAGAAACGATAATTTCTGGGGTTAGCAGGTTACTGCAGGCGATTCATAGAGAATTTTTCAAAGATTGCTCAACCACTAACGTCCCTAACCCAAAAAGATAAGAAATTTGATTGGGGAGAGAAACAGGAAATAACTTTTAAGACATTGAAGGATAAGCTCTGTGACGCACCGATTTTATCTTAACCCCACGGTGACGATGGTTTTGTGGTTTATTGTGATACTTCTCGACAAGGTATGGGATGCGTGTTGATGGAACAGGACAAAGTCATCACGTACGCGTCATGTTAATTGAAGGTGCATGAGAAGAATTATACCACGCACGACCTTGAGCTAGGTGCTGTGATATTCGCATTGAAGATTTGGCGTCATTACTTGTATGGTACTCGCTGCAAAATCTTTATAGACCATAAGAGCCTCCAGCACATTTTCGGTCAGAAAGACTTAAACATGAGACAGCGAAGATGGGTCGAGCTGTTGAATGATTACGATTGTGAGATAAAGTATCACCCGGGCAATGTGAACGTTGTAGCGGGCGCCTTGAGCCGCAAGGAGATGACCATACAAATTGATCTCACTACCCGGATTCGCGAAGCTCAGCAGGAAGCGCTTAAATAAGAGAACCTACAAGTTGAATCATTGTGTGGAATGGAAGTGAAATTGTTGCCAAAGGAAGATTGAACATTGTACTTTATGGAACGAGTTTGGGTTCCATTTTGCGGCGATCTACGAGCACTTATTTTGGATGAAGCACATAAGTCAAGGTACTCTATACATCCTGGATCTGTCAAGATGTACCAAGACTTGAAAGACTGGTATTGGTGGCCCAAGATGAAAGCCGACATCGCTACATATGTGGGTAACTGTCTTACTTGTGCCAAAGTTAAGGCGGAATACTAGAAACCATCAGGGCTGCTACAACAGCCTGAGATTCCCGTATGGAAGTGGGAACAAATATCGATGGATTTCATCACCAAGTTACCGAGAACATAAAGAGGTCATGATATGATTTGGGAAATTGTCGATCGACTCACGAAGTCCGCGCATTTCCTACCGATCAGTGAGAAGGATAGCACGAAGAAGTTAGAAGAAATATATCTCAAGGTGATTGTGGCACGTCATGGAGTGCCTGTTTCTATCATATCCGACCAAGATGGTCGTTTTGTGTCAAGGATTTGGAAAACATTTCAGAAGGTTTTTGGATCACAGTTGAATCTTAGCACTGCCTTTGACCCTCAGACGGACGGCCGAAGTGAACGAACAATACAGACTCTGGAAGACATGCTACGAGCTTGTGTGATGGACTTTGGTGGGAGTTGGGATACTCACTTGCCTTTAGTGGAGTTTTCCTACAATAATAGTTATCACACCAGCATTCAGGCCGCCCCGTTTTAAGCTTTATATGGACGAAAGTGTCGGTCCCCGTTGTGTTGGGCAGAGACCGGAGATAAACAGCTTATTGGTCCAGAGTTGGTTCAGGAAACTACAAACAAGATTGCTCGGATATGTGATCGTATCAAGTCAGCTCGTGATATACAGAAGAGTTACGCCGACAAGCGATGGAAACCATTGGAATTTGAGGTTGGAGATATGGTTTTATTGAAAGTCTCGCCTTGGAAAGGCATGGTACGGTTTGGAAAACATGGAAAGTTGAAGCCACGGTACGTTGGACCTTTCGAGATTCTGGAAAGGATCGGAACTGTTGCATACAAGCTGAAGCTTCTAGAAGAACTTAGCAGTGTCTACGACACATTTCACGTGTCTAATCTCAAGAAGAGTCCTACTCAAGAAACAGTCGTCATTCTTGCAGACGAGATTCAGGTCAACGACAAACTCCAATTTACTGAAGAACCTGTTGAGGTTACGGACTGGAAGGTCCACAAAACACGGAGAAGTCGTATTAAACTCGTCAAAATCCGTTGGAATTCACGTAATGGCTCAGAATTTACTTGGGAACGTGAAGAACAAATCAAGCCTAAGTATCCACATCTGTTTCATAACTCTCCTTCAACCGATAACGCAGTTTGAATTTCAGAATGAAATTCTTTTAACGGGGGGAGAATGTGACAGCTGGCACTTTTTATGTAATTCCGTACGATATGAATAGTAATTTGTCATATATGGTTGTGCATGTTGAACTTATGATATGAATGATTTCATGTTTTACTTTCAAAGGATTCACACAATATCTCAGGATGCAAGATGACTCTAATTATTGATTTTGACTCGAAATAGTTCAATTAGTGCACAGAACAAAGCTAGCACAATTATCAGATAAACAAGTAGTACTGACGAGAGTTCAGTACTCAGACAGACACCATGTTAGGACACAGATTGAGTCCCAGGACCAATATTTACACTAGAATTCTATGTAGGAAAGTAAGAGTTATGAAACTACCTTTCGAGTGATGAATAAAAACCAAAAAGTACCTGAAACACACTAAAAATGCATAATACTGCAAAATTCAGCAAAAATCAGCAAATGAACATCAAAATATTATGCAGAAATAAGGCTTAGATGTCCAGAATAACTTGTAAAGTGTCGGAAATAAAAACTGTCATAAAAGGTATCTCATAACTCACTAAACTGTGCAATTTAGCACCTAAACGAACCGGTAACCAAACGAATAACCGGACACTACCCGAAACACCAACATTGAAGTAAAAGCATTGTTTTAACATCATAAGACTAGTTGTTAACACTAAACACCTTATTACACATCAAAAACTCCTAAACACATTTAACCCCTAACTAAAAACTTAGATTCTAACCAAACTAATTTACTAATACTTGGAATCAAAATATACCCCCCCCCCCTTGGTGGACGGTCAACCCATTTTCTTGATTATTATATTAAAATTGTTGCGAAGATATCAAACATTAGGACCTTTGTATAATTTGATGTTGGTGGATAAAAAGACCAAAGGCCTTAGGATTCTTCACATTATCATTTCTCAAAAGTTCAAACAACAAACTCCTCTCCTCCCTCTTCAAGCTTACGGCCCAAACACCCCTCTCTTCATCTCCATTTTTGTTCAACTTTCAACATGATCTAAGCATACTCTAAGGTGAATCTAAGCATAATCTTGAGGAGCTATTAACCATCACATTTCTTCTTCATCTTCTAACTTGTTCATCCCTAGCCTTTATGCTAATAGTAAGTCTTCTTGATCATGTTCTTACACCTTATTTTAGTGGTTAGAGTAGATATGTAACAAAAAAAATCTAAAGCTCACACTAAAACAAGAAGATGAACATAAGAATAAAGCTCTAAATCATAACGATCTAAGTTGTTTAATGTATGTGATGAACTTGGTAGTTGATTTCTCGAGTGTATGGTGTAGATCACCACATAAAAGCTTGCTATATGATGATTTAAAACATGATCTAGCAAGTATGAGGATGGATCTTGAAAGATCCATGATGATCATCCTTTATGTTAAGTATGAACATGAATATAAACTTGATTTTGTGAAGAATGATGATTCTTACAAGATGTAAGTTGTAAAAGTGAAGGATTTCAAGGATAAAAGCTTCAAGAAAAACAAAGTTTACTTCAAGATATACATGATTTGGTTTTAATAGAAAATAAACATGTTTTAAGTGTGAAAATGGAACTAGTAAGGCATAGAAGACATGAAAAATTTAAGCAAATGAATTTTTGTAAAAATGTGTTACAAGTTGTGAAGATTGAAATTTTGTAAAAATGATTTTTATGAAATAAGAACCATGGTTTTAGTGTTAGTAAATCAGGTTAAGCATCATGTTAAAATACTACAAGATTTTATAAATCTTCAAGTTCATACCTTCATGTAGAAATATGTTTATGGCTCATGGTATGTTGTAGAATATTGTTGATGATTGTTGGTGAAATTTTGAAAAAGAAAATGATATGTTTATAAGCATGGAAACCTCCATTTTCAAAGGAAACTATGGAAATTTTTTTGTAAAATTCAACACTTAGAAAAACATTTTTAAACAAATGTTTACAAGAGATTTTGAGTCATGTTTTTTTAATACAAAATTTGCCATAATTTTTGTTATAAAAATTACAAGTATTGGAGGTTGATTTTCAAGAATAAAAATGACTAAGTATATATTTAGGAAAATATATGTTTAGAAGTCAAAAAATTATGTGCTACATGTATATTACTTGTATTAGTCCTACTAAAAATTAGGAACTTGAAAAATAATATACCACACCAAAATACTAGAAATTGTAATTTGAAATATTACAAAAATCACAAAAAAAATAAATATATAACTTACACACAAGTATTGGACGATTCAGACAATGGACACTTTGGACTATATATATATTCCTGGGATTTAATTCGTATCTTGACAAATTTGGTAAACGGTATTTTTCAAAACCGAACAAACAACAAAGTATGAGTTTTTACCATTATTATGAGAATATATCATATTTTGTCAAATTTGAAAACATATTATTTTTGAAGTGGAAGAAAATAGAGTTAATTACATAGTTAGTCCCTATGGTTTGCATAAAATAACATACTTAGGTACTAATAGTTTAAAATCACCTTCTAGAGTACTAATAGTTCAAAATTCCAAAATAAGTCTTAATAAATAACTAAGGCTAAGAGTCGTTACACGACCTAAGTGTCTAATAAAACTTAGCACGTGTGTAGGTAGTGATACGATTCGCGGGAAACAACCTTGAGTACACGAGACTTAAGACACAAATCTGTGAGTTAATGTCCCCCTTTTCGTTTAAGTATTTTCGGACTTATAACTTTCAGGGGGAAATACATATTTCAATGGTATGGTTTAGCTAAGGAATGAACTGTTAGATCATGTGGATGGGTAGACGCACACTTATGGCCATTAATCTTGTTAAGATCGAGGGGCAGGAGTGGTAGATCTATCGGGTGTAGCAAGCCCCAATCATGGTCCTTGTGTGGCCGCATGTAGTGACTATGTCGTTCCAGCCGGGTGTACCAGAGTAAATTCGCTAGGTTTGAGTCTTCCTACGCCATTGCACACATATTAATGTCCTTGCAAAACATTAATTGATCTGTTCATAGACTCTTTACATACCAGTTATCAAAAGAACTATCTCAAATGTTTACAAGTTTATTGGAGCTCACATAAAAACACATGAACTCGCTCAACGTTTGTTGATGTTTTTCAAATTACATGTATTTCAGGAAACTATATGGATCATCGCCGTTGGAAATGTTTTCAAGAAGTACATTTCAAGATTATATGTCATCCTCTTTTGAAGGGTTTTATTTGTATATCTTATCATGGATGGATAAGATATATGAAGCAAAGCCTTGGATTAATTAGTCTTTTGTCAAAAGTCCATGTATGGAACTTAATCTCTTTTGGATGGTTTGTAACTTAACTTGAAGTTATGTTGGTTGAAACTTAACAACTTATGTTTGTAATATTTTTAAAACTTATGAATGGATGAACATCATTTTAGTCATATAGTTGTTTATTATAATCGAATGCAATGAAAACTAATCGAGTCACACATACACGCTTTCGCAAAAGTCAGGGTGTGACAGTCACCCCCCCCAATATTATCCCAAAGAGCCTTTTTTTGATAAATTTTTTGAGGAGCGTACACGTTAATAATATTAATGGAAATATTGCTCCCCTTTAAAGTCCCCAAAGTTAATAAGAAATTGGGATGCTTGATGGAATCATGTACCTTGCGGACGCTAGGATCCCACATGCTTACAACACCTCCCGATCTTCCAGCTGCTGGCACGTGGTCCATTTTAAAATTGCCTTCTCCCCAAAATTTCTTGAAATTGATCCCTGAAACATCACCAAACTGAATTTCCTGTAAAGCAATGAAGTCAATACCATTCTCACGTTTCAACCTTTTTAAACCAACCCGCTTTGTTCCCCCCCCCCCCCAAACCTCTAATATTTAAAGAGAGAAAATTCATTTGACTCCCTTTTGAATTTCGTCGTCTTAATTGCTTCTTTGATTAAAGGTTCATGGTTCTGAAGGTCCACTCCTACTAATCCTCCCAGGACTGATGTAACATGCATCTCCATATTTATTTCTTCCTCCTCCTCCTCCTCCTCCTCCTCGTTGGGCTGCAAGTTTAAATCTTTTACCACCTCCTCTGTCACTTCCTTTCTTATATTGCTTGCAGATTCCTGAGCATTCACGCCGCCTTCTCCATTTTCCATGTTGAAATCATCGCTTCCTTCCTTTTCTTCGGAGTTGGTGCTATCTTCTTGAATTCTAATAATTTTGTTTAAATCAAATGGATCATTATTTCTAATTCTTTTTCTTCGCCTGATTAACCGACCCACCTCCTCCACCATGGATTTTTTATTGTTTGGCTTCCTAACTTTTTTTGCTCCTTTACCTAGCCCATTATGTTTTAAATCGACTTTGAAATTAGACTTCATCCTATCAAAAATACGTTTGCCGCCTCCCTCATTCTTTTTGTTCCTTGTGCCTTCCTTATCCTCATAACTACCATTATAAAAACTTGGAAAAGCTACTGTAATTAACGTTTTGTCTCCATAATTTTCAGTCAATTGAGCGTTGTCTTTAATAAATATCCGTTCAACATTTAAAGAGTCCCTTTGGCTTCTTGATACAAAGTTCGGAATCTCCACCGGAAATTCACCATCTCCGACGCCGGATTCTGACGGGGAAATCGGCACAGAATATACTGGTACCTCCGTTCCACCTGCCGTCGACATACCGACGTTCTCATTCTCAGCCGACTCCGGTGAGTCATATTGTAAGTTCGAAGAAAAAACTCCCCTACCATCTAACCCATTATTCTCATTACATCGGACATCAACATCCGCCGTCGAAGCTTTCTCTGAAACTGTTTTGTTCTTTTGATTGTCATCCTTGGACAATAATTCCCATCCTTTACCTTCTTCCATACCAACTCCCTGTTCCTCGACCAAGTCCGGTATCCATTCGCCTCTTTCTTCTTCGACCCATATCCTGAAATGTTTCCCATCTTCCACTACATTGACTTCTTCTTCGATCCTCCTAACCGAATCCGTCATAATGCACACACAGTCCGAAATTAAGATATTATCCTCTGGTTGCCTTTGCGAGGCAAGTATAAATTTGCTAAACCGTCTCCCCACCGAATCGAAGACCTCATTCTCGGCCAGATGGAGTGGAACCCCATGGATATTCAACCATGCTAGTCTCTCAAAGGCGATCGTTTCTCCCTTCCGAATCTCCATATTTTCGAACCAACCATAGCCCGGAGAGTCGACTCTAAAATTATCGGCCTCTATCGACGACTAAAACTCCAGTAATATGTTCAAGCCACCCAGGTATTTCATCTTTGCATTCCCATAATGCGCTTCCTTCAAGAGGATATTGAACTTTCTAAGCGTCCACAAGTCTTTCAATTTACCGATTATCGCCTTACCATGGAGGTCCCCGTAAGCTTTGACGAAACCCGAAACCACCACTTCCTTCAAACTGTCTGGACTACGAACTTTACCTGCCATGGCATCAGTGAAAGATCTCCCACTGTTGACATACCGACTGCCAGCAATGCCTTCCCGCTCCCTATAAGATTGTTGATTATTTCCTTGTTCCATGTAAGTCTGGCTCTTTTTCATCCCCCACCGTTCCTTTCTTTCTATCCTGACCTTGTTTTCCATAGAAAATCTGGCCATATTGATGATCAACCTGTAGTTACCCATCCATATATTTCCCACCTTCCTCTCTTGCTCCGCCGCATCTTTCACCCCTTTGAAGCGAGCAAAACCGAAGCGATACCCCCGCTTGTCTCTTTTCCTAGCGATATAAACCCCCTCGACCTTCCCAAAGGCTCCTAAAATTTCTGAGATTTTCTTCGAATTAGATTTCTCCTGAAGCCTCGAGAGATAGAATTTAGTAACTCCGTCGGGGTCGAGACCTGAACTCTGGTCGTCCATGTTTGCCGGGTGCATCCTGTTCCAGCGAGAAAGAGAGTTTTTTCTTCTTGAGGACTTGGAGTTTTTATTATTTAGTTAGGTCACTGAGGCTCTTAGGCTAAAAGACAAATAGGCCATGTTCGCTAAATAGACTTTTTCTTTTACTATTTTTTAGTTAGGTTATAAATTTAATGACAAAATATCAAATACAAATACCTTTAACGTACGAATTGAATGTTTTCCTGAAAAAACGCAGTGAATTTTCGTAATTATTTACTTGTAGGGTAATTTTGTAGAGTATCATAATTACTCTACAAATGATCTTGTAAGTTAATTTTGATCTTGTAAGGTAATTTTGATCTTGTAGAATAATTTTGTAATGTATCATAATTACTCTACAAATGATAATGTAGAGTAATTTTGAGTTGTATGTTGTTTGATAAACTTGTAAAGTAATTATAATACCTTTGTAGAGTAATTTTAATAATTACCCTACAAGATCATTTTACAAAATTACCCTATAATATCTAAAGTACCCTACAAGATCATTTTCAGGGTAATTTTGATCATCACACTACTAGTAAATAATAACGAAAATGCCACCACGTTTTTTTTTTTACTTTTTCATGTCTTTCGTACGTTTTGTATGTAACGCCCCAAAACTAGAATTATTAAATTTGCTAGTATGTCTCCATGTTTAATAAAATGAAATGTAATAACTAGGTTATTAAACCTAGTTAAATGCTTAGTAAAACAAGCAAGGAAATGAATTGGATGACTATTGTGAGCATGTAACAAACTTGAGGGACCAAAGTTGTAGCAAAGGGAAACTCATGTTTATAAACAAAAGATTAACACACAACACACATAGTGTGTATGTGTGGAACATTCAAGAGAAACACAGGGAGCCAAACCCTAGTTCATCCAAGAACCATCAAATTGAAGGGTGAATCGAAGCTCAAACCTATTAAGGAACATGAATTAATGATCACCTACATAAGGGGATTATGAGATATGTCTTAGAATTCAATTTGGTTATTTTATATGAAGTGGGTTATGATCAATTCGTGAATTGATATGAAATTAAGCATGATTGTGTATTAGAATCATCAAATAGAACTTATGTTGTGTATGATTTTGAGTAATTTCATGTTTTGAAGTGAAACCCATTTGAGATGATGAATATGGTGACATGAATGTGTCACCCATTCCTAATCCGAGTGTAAATGTGATGTATTATGTGGTGTGTGATGCATATATGTTAGTTAGTTTAAAGTATAGTATGAAATTTAGTTGATTATAGTTATGTTGATAAGATGAATGTAAGAAGTAGGACTTTAAGGCATGAATGGGTTGTACATTATGCTTAATATGTTGTATGCACTCCAAGTGATTGATGAAATGTCTAGGTGAAGTTAGAATATGAGATTATTTGAAAAGATTTGACGAAACTAAATCTGTCTAGAAAGTTATAGCCGAATTTAATCAGCTGTAACCGGGCCGAATCTTGTAAGAAACTGATGTTTATTGAGGGTGTGATGAAATTATAGGAAAAACCTTTCAAACCCAACTGGAATTGTATTTTCGACGAAAAATGAACGTTTTATGAATTTTTCTGTATCGAAGGTTCAGGCTGCGTTTTCTGGCAGAATTTACAGCCCGTTACGAATGTCATAACACAATTTAGGAATTGAGTTATGATCTCAAAATTCTTACTGTATGTAGCTTCAAGAGGTTAAGAAAATCTCCAACTGGAATTATGTCAATCGGATAATCGAGGATTTTTAAATGAATTTTTCCGTGGGCTGCAGTCAGAAAGTGACGAATCTGATTGCTGCTTAGAAAATGATTTTTTATAAAATTTTGTAGAGAGTTTGACTCTAAAAATTTAACACAAGGATAACCCCTCCAAGGGGCACGTCACATAAAAATATCGTAATTTTTGCAAGCTCTTAAGTATAGTAAACGGACGTCCCAAAACAGCTTATTTTCAGTGAATTGAGCTATGCATGTTAGTGAATGAATTGACAATTGAAAATCAAATGTGGAATATGAATTTTGTCACACCCTGGCTTTTGCAGAAGCGTGGGTTAATTGATGTGACTTATTAATACCATAACAACAATCATAACAATGCTATATGATAAAAATACAAGACGTTCATCCATTCATTAAGTTTTAAAATACCACAACATTAGTGTTTGGAAATGTCGATACTTAAAATAATTTACAAACCATACTTATCTAAAACGTGTTCATAAGACACAACAAAAGACTTTTAGTAAAATAAGGTTTAAGACATGCAACCTGTCCAGGTAAGGGTTACACCTCCTAAACCTATTGCCCTGGATGACATCTTATTCAACGCAGCTTGACTTATGCATACTTCGCCAGATCCGCTAATTCCCTGAAATACATGTAATTTGAAAAATCAACATAAAGTTGAGCGAGTTCATGTGTAAGTGAGTATGTATAAACCTTTGTAATATGTCTGTATATATGAAAATCCCTGGTATATAGCAATTAAGGAAAAAGAGATCACCATTGGGTTGCAAAGCCAATGATATGTGTCAAGTGATGCAGGAAGACTCAAACCTAGCAGATTTTGGCGTCAGGTATCATGGTCACCTCATGGTCCACTCAGCGGACTCAGGAGTGGGGCTCGCTACACCCGAATAGATCTATCACTCATGTCCCTCGGTCCTACAACGAGGATTAGTGGCCTTAAGTTCCACCTACCCACTCACATGATCTAAGTAGTATACCCTCCTTAAGCTAACCATACCATGTATATATATGTCTGTAATTATTATAACATGTATTCCACCCCCGAAGTATAAAACTGAAAACAGTTAAGAGAAAAGGGGGACATGAACTCACTGTATTGCGTCTTCGTACTTGTAACCCAAATCTTCGCAGCAAACACGACTACCTACAATGGTCTAATGTCTATTAGACGAACGGGTCGTGCCTTGTCTTAGTATTTATGTTTTTGAGTTACGATTTCTTGACATTATTTCAAGTTTTAATCACTAGTTAACGTTTGGATTAATTGCTAAACAATATTTCATATTCCTACTTCTCAAGTATTTTAACTTCGTATTTCCTTCCCAAGGGTGGGGATATTGTCACACCCCCAAAATCCACACTCGGAGTACTACCGCTTGGAGGCGTGACATGACCAGGATCAAGCCACCAATCATATTGAACATAAGTACATAGCAAAAGTCATTCATCAATACGATAGGTGTTTCCAAAACCAAATATAAACATGTGTGTAGCGGAAGCATTAATGTAAAACCCAACATAAGTTTAAGTACAAAATGTCATTTATGTTTAACAACACGTTCACGATCCATGTCCACAACGACCGTGCCTCCCGTGCAAGCTCCAAAAGTACCTAAGGTCCTGCAAGGCATGTAACAGAGAGTCAACAACTAGTTGAGCGAGTTCACAGTTAGTTATTCAGTTATAGAATTCGTTTCATAAATCAGTTGTTCGTTTTGTAAACCATGTTTCTTATTAATTCCCATCGCGGTCCTCCAGACATCTGTGCGAAGGTTAGTGGCCGTATCACGGTCCTCCAGACATCTGTGCGAAGGTTAGTGGCCGTATCGCGGCCTTTTCAGGCATCTGTGCGAAGATTAGTGGGGGCTTCCCCATGTGTTAGACTAGTCGTTTTTGTACGTGCCCTTCTTGATCCAAGGACCGTAGCGAGTGTGAGTGTACGTAGGTTTTACGTACGTTAAGGTTGTTGTCCTACCCAAGGAGGACGAACGTACGTATTCTACCCAAGGAGAATACGCAGGATTAATATTGGCATCCTACCCAAGGAGGATGGCGGTACATATCCTACCCAAGGAGGATATGTAGGTTCCATTATAGTTTCTTAACCCATTCCCAACCCACCGGGAATCCCATGCCTTGGTAAGAGTGTGAACTCACCTTGTTTGCTCGGTATGCTAAGTTAAGTGCTCTCAATTAATCAGTCAAGTCCTATAGTGCACGTATATTCAATCAGTTCACATTGTTTGTAAAGTTTCACATTGAACTAGTGTAACAGTAATATCACAAAGTGTTTGACAATTCATAACATGCAACACAAGCAGTTAATTGTATCCATACATGTAACAGAGTTGGCATCCAGCAAATCTAGCAAATTAACTAAGTGAATAAAGTTAACAGGTTTCATGAAATAACAGAATTTATCCACTTCATTGGAGTAATAAATAAACAGAGTAAGTTAGTTAACCCAGTTAACCACTTAACAGAATTTGTTTACTAACAGAGTTACTCAAACAATAAAGTTATCAACTTACATATTTAACATAGTTAAATAAACTAACTAAGTTATCCAAGTGATTAGTTTAATTGATTAACATGTTTAATAACAATAATTATTATCAGTGAATAAGTTGCCAAACACACACTAGTGCCGAAAACCCTTTTATAGCCGAAAACACCTTTATGGCCGAAAACCCATAAGTGCCGAAAACAAACATGTGGCCGAAAACCCTTATAGCCGAAAACCAAACTTATGTCCGAAATCCCCTTTTGCCGAAAACCACATATGGGCCGAAAACCCTTACTGGGCCGAAATCAAACATGTGGGCCGAAATCACTTTAAGTGATTTCGTCCATTTTAATGGTGCTGGGTGATTTCGTCCAGAACATCATCTTCACCAACACTCTCTGTAACTTATTAAAAACCCAGAAACTCTAATCCCCTTTCTTATCAGATTCAACCCTTTGGTACAAATCATCAATCAACCAAAATCTAAAACATTTGATTAGATAACTACTCATCTGTATTCTCAGAATTAACATCCAACAACAATCATAGTGTTTATCATTCATTTCATATACCCACTGTTGATCAAAACCTCAAATATACATACAGTTCATGGATAATAATTTTCTATCAATCACACAATGATCAAACACATAATCACATATATAAATGAGTACATACATCATGATTAAACATCCAAAATCATATGATATGCAACAAGGAAACAACTTAATCATGAAATCACTAACCCAAGATTTAAGCAGAGGTTTGCTTCAAGATGAGTTTTCTTTGTGGGTTTTCAGAGATAGAGAGAGAGACAATTGTGATAAGATATTGTTTGATAAATGTGAAACTTGTCTGAGAAGATTGTTTATAAATATCTCAATACCCCACTGGGCTTCTTTGATTTCGTCTGGGCCCATGCTAGACGAAAACACTCAAAGTGTTTTCATGAGTGGGTGATTTCATAAGTATTTGTTTTCAGTAAGAGATCCATCCTTATTTAACATGTTAATTAAAACAAACCTTAATAACACAAACTCACATATAATAAATATGGATTTCCAAATACAAAATATTAATCGAAATACGCTACAACGTATTACAAAGGTAAGCGTTGTGAAACAACGAGTCGTATTAACAACAACTAGAGCAATAAAATAATAAAAAAAAATTAACGTGCACTTAATGCGGAGATAGAATCTTGAAAACTCGAGTTGTCACATTATCCCCAACTTGAAAGAAATTTCGTCCCGAAATTTAGCATGCGGTTACTGAGGAAGCTAGGTAAGTTATCGTTTACTGGTTTTCCTGGGGTGTCACATCATCTCCCCGTTGATTTGGAATTTCTTCCCAAAATTCTGTAGTAGCTTCAGCCTCAGTAGTAGTTGCATTGTTTTCGAACAACTGGGGATATTTGAGTTCCATTTGGTCTTCGCGTTCCCAGGTGAACTCTGGGCCACGACGGGAGTTCCAACGAACTCGAACAAGAGGTATTCTGGTGTTCTTGAGGACCTTAACATCCCGGTCCGTGATTTCAACTGGTTCCTCGAAGAAATGCAACCGTTCGTCGATAGTGAGCTCCTTCAGAGGAACTATGTGGGTCTCATCTGACAGACACTTCTTCAGATTCGACACGTGAAAGACGTTGTGAACTGCACTGAGTTCAGCTGGTAAGTTCAGCCTGTAGGCCACTTTGCCTATCTTCTCTATGACTTCAAATGGTCCAACATATCGTGGATTGAGTTTGCCCCGTTTGCCAAAACGAACAACACCCTTCCAGGGTGAAACTTTGAGTAGTGCTCGATCCCCAACCTGGAATTCGAGTAGTTTCCTGTCTTTATCGGCGTATATTTTCTGACGGTCACGAGCTGCCGCCATGCGTTGTCGTATTTGAGCAATCTTTTCAGTAGTATCAACTACCATTTCTGGACCTGTGATCTGACTGTCACCCACCTCTGCCCAACAAAGAGGTGATCGGCATTTACGTCCGTACAATGCCTCAAACGGAGCAACTTTAATGCTGGTGTGGTAACTGTTGTTGTACGAAAATTCCACAAGTGGCAGATGTTTTTCCCAGGCCATGCCAAAGTCAATTACGCACGCCCGAAGCATGTCTTCTAGAGTTTGAATAGTGCGCTCAGATTGCCCATCTGTCTGAGGATGATAAGCTGTGCTCATGTCTAAACGAGAGCCAAAAGATTTGTGCATTGCTTGCCACAGTTCTGAAGTAAAACGTGCATCACGATCAGAGATAATAGATGTGGGCACCCCGTGCCTCGAGACAACTTCCTTAAAGTATACGTCTGCTAGTGTGGAGAACTTATCCGTTTCCTTGATAGCCAAGAAGTGAGCAGACTTTGTGAGTCGATCCACGATCACCCAAATAGTATCATTCCCACGCTGAGATCTAGGCAGGCTAGTAACAAAATCCATGGAAATTTATTCCCATTTCCATTGTGGTATCTCGGGTTGCTGGAGTGGGCCTGATGGTTTCTGATATTCTGCCTTGACTCTCGCACAAGTCAAACACTTGCTAACGTAAGTTGCTATGTGGGCCTTCATGCTAGGCCACCAATATGTAGTTCTGAGGTCGTGGTACATCTTATCCGAACCAGGATGTACTGAGTAGCGAGACTTATGAGCTTCATCCATTACAAGCTTGCGTAGGTTGCCATAGAGTGGGACCCAGATGCGTCCTGTTACATAGTAGGCGCCGTCTGCCTTTTGTTCTAACCTTTGCCTTGAGCCGCGTAGGGCTTCAGCCCTGACGTTTTCCGGTTTCAATGCTTCTACCTGAGCATCTTGTATCTGTGAAGGAAGACTAGACTGAATAGTGAGTTGCAACGCTCGTACACACCTAGGTGTAGTATCCTTTCGACTGAGGGCGTCTGCCACCACATTGGCTTTGCCCGGATGGTACTTTATAGCACATTCGTAATTGTTCAGTAACTCGACCCATCGACGTTGTCGCATGTTCAAGTCTTTCTGCTTGAAGATATGCTCAAGACTTCTGTGATCGGTATAGATGGTGCACTTGGTGCCATACAGATAATGTCTCCATATCTTGAGTGCAAAGACAACAGCTCCAAGCTCTAAATCGTGCGTAGTGTAATTCCATTCGTGAATCTTAAGTTGGCGCGAAGCATAAGCAATAACTTTATCCCGTTGCATCAACACACATCCTAGACCTTGAATAGATGCATCGCAGTAGACTACAAAATCGTCCGTGCCTTCAGGCAATAAGAGGATAGGTGCGCTACAAAGTCTATCCTTTAAGTGCTGAAACGCTGTTTCCTGTGTGTCACTCCAACGGTAAGCAACACCTTTCTGTGTCAATAATGTAAGCGGCTGTGCAATCTTTGAGAAGTCTTTGATGAACCGTCTGTAATAACCCGCCAAACCCAAGAATTGGCGTATTTCGGTTGGTGTACGAGGTGCAGGCCAGTTCTTGATCGAATCTACCTTGGATGGATCGACATGAATCCCATCCTTGGTTACCATGTGGCCTAGAAAGTGAACTTCACGAAGCCAGTAGTCGCATTTTGAAAACTTAGCGTACAACTGTTCCGTTCGAAGGAGTTCCAGAATAAGTCGTAAATGCTGCTCGTGTTCCTCCCGATTCTTCGAATAGATCAGGTTGTCGTCAATAAAAACAATAACAAACTTGTCAAGATAAGGTTTGCACACCCTGTTCATAAGATCCATGAAAACCGCAGGTGCGTTCGTTAGCCCGAATGGCATGACCAAAAACTCGTAATGACCGTAGCTAGTTCTGAATTCTGTTTTGGAGACGTCCTCATCCCGGACTCTCAGTTGATGGTAACCTGACCTCAGATCAATCTTCGAGTAATAGCTCGACCCTTGCAACTGGTCGAATAAGTCGTCGATGCGTGGAAGAGGATAACGATTCTTCACCATCACCTTGTTCAGTTCGCGGTAATCTATGCATATACGAAAGGTACCGTCTTTCTTCTTTACAAATAATACTGGAGCTCCCCAGGGCGAAGAGCTAGGACGTATGAAACCCTTTTCCAAGAGTTCTTGCAATTGCTTAGACAGTTCTTCCAGTTCAGTTGGAGCTAAACGGTAAGGCGCTCGAGCTATGGATGCTGCTCCTGGAACTAGCTCGATCTGAAATTCGACCTGCCGATGAAGCGGTAGCCCAGGTAATTCCTCAGGAAACACTTGAGGAAAAATCGCGTACTACTGGAATATCTTCAATCTTTTTCTCTGTCATCAATGTATCAGTAACGAGTGCTAAAACAGCTGTGTGGCCCTTTCGCAGACACTTCTGAGCCTTCAAGAAGGAGATGATGCCACTCACGACACCACACTTATCGCCTTGAACTTCGAGAGGTTCTTTTCCAGTACGGGGAATGCGAAAAATCTTTTCTGTGCAAAGAATCTCTACTCGATGTTGAGGTAGCTAATCCATACCAATAACGATGTCGAAACTATCACAACGTTGGGGTCATCCTTATCATCACCCCGACCATTTACGAACACTCGACCCCTGGCACCATTGCCGTTGTTGTTACCCCCGTTGTTATTCCCGTTGCCCTGATTATTGTGGTTGCTGGTTCTGCGGTGCTTGCTGTTGCTGCTGGCGATTCTGATGTGCTGGTTGTGAACTCCTGAAATCTTTAGCTTCATGACCTATCTTGAGACACCTCTGGCAACGACCCTTGTTGCACTGACCGCTGTGGTGTTTGTTGCATCCATTGCACTTTGGGGCGATCTCCTCGATATTCACCCCACCCTTGACCACCAGAAGATTGTTGACTAGGACTCTGGTAGTCATCAGTCCTTCGCTGTTGTACCTGGGACTGAACCGTAGTCGAACCCTTGCTAGAGGTTCTGTCCCACTTTCGCTTATTATCATTGGGAGTAGTAGGAGTAGTGGCACCGATACGTTTAGGCAGCTTGTTCTGTTCCACTGCTTGGTCTGTGAGACGATGAGCAAGACGAGTAACATCTTGAATAGTAGCAAGATTAGCAGCCGTCACATGGCTTTGAATTTCCGGTACTAAACCTTTGAGGTACAGCTCAATGCGTTTGATGGGAGGATCCACCATAGTTGGACATAACACTGCCCCTTCGTTGGATCGTTTCGTGTACGCTTCTATCTCTGATCCCGTCATCTTAAGGTTAAAGAACTCCACTTCCAGCTTGTGGATGTCATCATGACTACAGCATTCACGTTTGATCAGTTCCCTAAAATCATTCCATGGGGTGGCATTAGCAGCCGCTAACCCCAGCATCTGAACTTGCGCGTTCCACCAAGTTAGCGCAGTGCCTTCGAGAGTACCAGTGGCGTACTTCACCCTACGAGTCTCAGGGTATTCACACATTTCAAATACGGACTCGAGCTTTTCAAACCAATGGAGGAGTCCAACCGCTCCTTCCGTGCCACTAAAAGTACTAGGACAACAGTCCATGAAAGTTTTGAACGTGCACTCTGGTGGCTGAGCGTGTTGACCTGTCGTGTGTGTAAGAGTAAACATACTTGAGCACGAGTGTTGGTTTACGAGAGTAGGATCTAAAGATCCTAGAGTAAGTGGTGATGGCAGGTTACACCTCCTGCCTGGGCAGCTGTGAGTGTTGCAGTAACTTGTTCAGTGATTGAAGCCTCCAACTGGGCTTGAGTTAGGTTAACGCGTCCACTCATGATCTTAACATCAAGGAGAACATGTGGATGAGAGGTTCGCGAATAGTGCGAAGAGAGTGAGCACACAAGTATTCTCAAGCAGTAACGAATAGTAGGTTCTGTAATCTAAGCATACCACGAGCAAAGTTCTATGTAATTCTAACAAGTAGGTAAGGTAACATGAATAGTAGTACCTATGATGCTGAGCCTTGCACGTGGAGCGAAGCGTCGTTGTGGATCGTTGAGCACTGTTCTGGTTATAGTCTGGTTTTAATAAAAATGTTTTCCCCTTATTAAAACCGAGTTCTCTATAACCAATGGCTCTGATACCAATCTGTCACACCCCCAAAATCCACACTCGGAGTACTACCGCTTGGAGGCGTGACATGACCAGGATCAAGCCACCAATCATATTGAACATAAGTACATAGCAAAAGTCATTCATCAATATGATAGGTGTTTCCAAAACCAAATATAAACATGTGTGTAGCGGAAGCATTAATGTAAAACCCAACATAAGTTTAAGTACAAAATGTCATTTATGTTTAACAACACGTTCACGATCCATGTCCACAACGACCGTGCCTCCCGTGCAAGCTCCAAAAGTACCTAAGGTCCTGCAAGGCATGTAACAGAGAGTCAACAACTAGTTGAGCGAGTTCACAGTTAGTTATTCAGTTATAGAATTCGTTTCATAAATCAGTTGTTCGTTTTGTAAACCGTGTTTCTTATTAATTCCCATCGCGGTCCTCCAGACATCTGTGCGAAGGTTAGTGGCCGTATCGCGGTCCTCCAGACATCTGTGCGAAGGTTAGTGGCCGTATCGCGGCCTTTTCAGGCATCTGTGCGAAGATTAGTGGGGGCTTCCCCATGTGTTAGACTAGTCGTTTTTGTACGTGCCCTTCTTGATCCAAGGACCGTAGCGAGTGTGAGTGTACGTAGGTTTTACGTACGTTAAGGTTGTTGTCCTACCCAAGGAGGACGAACGTACGTATTCTACCCAAGGAGAATACGCAGGATTAATATTGGCATCCTACCCAAGGAGGATGGCGGTACATATCCTACCCAAGGAGGATATGTAGGTTCCATTATAGTTTCTTAACCCATTCCCAACCCACCGGGAATCCCATGCCTTGGTAAGAGTGTGAACTCACCTTGTTTGCTCGGTATGCTAAGTTAAGTGCTCTCAATTAATCAGTCAAGTCCTATAGTGCACGTATATTCAATCAGTTCACATTGTTTGTAAAGTTTCACATTGAACTAGTGTAACAGTAATATCACAAAGTGTTTGACAATTCATAACATGCAACACAAGCAGTTAATTGTATCCATACATGTAACAGAGTTGGCATCCAGCAAATCTAGCAAATTAACTAAGTGAATAAAGTTAACAGGTTTCATGAAATAACAGAATTTATCCACTTCATTGGAGTAATAAATAAACAGAGTAAGTTAGTTAACCCAGTTAACCACTTAACAGAATTTGTTTACTAACAGAGTTACTCAAACAATAAAGTTATCAACTTACATATTTAACATAGTTAAATAAACTAACTAAGTTATCCAAGTGATTAGTTTAATTGATTAACATGTTTAATAACAATAATTATTATCAGTGAATAAGTTGCCAAACACACACTAGTGCCGAAAACCCTTTTATAGCCGAAAACACCTTTATGGCCGAAAACCCATAAGTGCCGAAAACAAACATGTGGCCGAAAACCCTTATAGCCGAAAACCAAACTTATGTCCGAAATCCCCTTTTGCCGAAAACCACATATGGGCCGAAAACCCTTACTGGGCCGAAATCAAACATGTGGGCCGAAATCACTTTAAGTGATTTCGTCCATTTTAATGGTGCTGGGTGATTTCGTCCAGAACATCATCTTCACCAACACTCTCTGTAACTTATTAAAAACCCAGAAACTCTAATCCCCTTTCTTATCAGATTCAACCCTTTGGTACAAATCATCAATCAACCAAAATCTAAAACATTTGATTAGATAACTACTCATCTGTATTCTCAGAATTAACATCCAACAACAATCATAGTGTTTATCATTCATTTCATATACCCACTGTTGATCAAAACCTCAAATATACATACAGTTCATGGATAATAATTTTCTATCAATCACACAATGATCAAACACATAATCACATATATAAATGAGTACATACATCATGATTAAACATCCAAAATCATATGATATGCAACAAGGAAACAACTTAATCATGAAATCACTAACCCAAGATTTAAACAGAGGTTTGCTTCAAGATGAGTTTTCTTTGTGGGTTTTCAGAGATAGAGAGAGAGACAATTGTGATAAGATATTGTTTGATAAATGTGAAACTTGTCTGAGAAGATTGTTTATAAATATCTCAATACCCCACTGGGCTTCTTTGATTTCGTCTGGGCCCATGCTAGACGAAAACACTCAAAGTGTTTTCATGAGTGGGTGATTTCATAAGTATTTGTTTTCAGTAAGAGATCCATCCTTATTTAACATGTTAATTAAAACAAACCTTAATAACACAAACTCACATATAATAAATATGGATTTCCAAATACAAAATATTAATCGAAATAAGCTACAACGTATTACAAAGGTAAGCGTTGTGAAACAACGAGTCGTATTAACAACAACTAGAGCAATAAAATAATAAAAAAAAATTAACGTGCACTTAATGCGGAGATAGAATCTTGGAAACTCGAGTTGTCACAGATATCTCATACAAGTATTTTCGTATTTGTATATCTTGCCAAGTGATGGCGTCGTATTTCGGTGTATTGTTCCAAATAAAAATATGTTAATATATATTCCCAATATATTTCCAAAACCATATATTTCAACTCTCACTTAAATATATATAAACTTATTTTGTTCAATCATGTACTGTCCCAGAATATATATATATTTTTCTCAAAAATTATATATCCTTTAAATATACTAGGAAAATATATTTTTATCTCCCAAAAATAATATATTTTCTCGTTGTCAAAATATGATATACTTGGTAATATTTACGAAATCCTATTTTCACTTCTTTCATTCCCAAAATAATATTTACCAAAAATATAGTGTAATGGTATCTCTCGGAATATTACATAAGTTACGTTTTCTTATTCGGTTTCACAATATTATGTTTGTAACTTAAATATTTTATTCCTTGCAATTTTTGGTATTATTTTGGAGTTGTAATTTCCGTGGTATTCATAGGTTAGATTATTTTACCCTAAAAAATAATATAACTAGTTCACAAAATAAACAAATAATCACACAAGAGTTTTAGTATAAAATATATATTCTAAATATATATTTATCAAGTTCTATTTACGAAAATCAACCTCCGATACCTTGTACTTTTGTAACAACAACTATGGCGAAGTTTATTTTGAAAACAAGGTTAAAATATATTTGTAACACTTGTTTAGAAAAAAATATTTTCTAAGTGTTGGAAATTTTAGAAAATTTCGCCAGAGTTTCCTTTGTAAATGGAGGTGTCCATGCTTATAAGCATATCATTTTCTTTTGTAAAAATTATCACAATCCTTCAACAATTAACCTTTATTTACCAATTTTGCCAAAATCAAGTAATAACTACTACTTCATGAACTTGAATATTTGTAAAAATATGTAGTAACTTACTAGTATTCTTAGTAAACCTTGTTACCCTTTGAAATGTGATTAGTTCTTTAAAAAAATTATTTTTAAAGAATTTATGCGTTTACAACTTCTACTCATATTTTTGAAAAATATTTCTTTATGAAATTTTCTTGTTACACAAGTGTTTCTACACTTGTTTATCCACCAAAAATGAGATTAGTTCATGTAAGATCCAAGATTTTATGAAACTTATATTTTTAACTTGGTTTTTTGAAAAAAACACTCATGGATCTTTAGATCTACATGATTATCAACCTACTTTACTTTAATCTTTATTTTTCAAGAAAACTATTTATTCATTCAAGTTCATGATTAAACATGGAGGTGATTCTTTTATGTAAATCACTAATCACCTCCTAACTTGTTAACTTAAGTTTTTAATCTTATTTTAACAAGTTTCACCATGATGTTTAACATCATCTCACTAGTAATCATCAACAATACAAAACAACATCATACTTAACATTACTTCTTCATTTTAACAATATTTCATCATCAAGTTAGTTTATTTTCAAGTCTTGTGTTCATGTTCTTTTCTTGTTTATAAGATTTCATCATACAATAACTATTAACCATCAAAAACATGAAGTAGATGAAGATTCAAGAGTCTTACCACTAGCTCAAGGCTAGGGGAGTTCAAGTGTAGAAAAGTGGTGGATAAAAGAAGATAAGAGAGGTCCTTGAGCTTCCGAACACACCGAGCTTAGTTGTATGATCTCTAACACCTTTGGATCACTAGAGATTGCATGAAAGAGCTTGAATGATGGTGATGGTGGTTGTGCTTGGGGTGGGCCGAAACCAAGAAGAGAAGGGAGGAAGAGAGAGTTGTTGTTGAGTTGTGAGGATAAGAATGATGGTGGACTAGTGGTTTATGTAGAGATCTTCCAACATCTAATTACCCATTAGACCATATGCCTTCTATAGTACTTAACATATCTAATAAACTATTAAATAGAATCATGAGGATGTCCCCACTTCCATAACCGGTTTGGGGGGGGGGGGGTAGGTTTCTAGTTGGGTTGCAATGGAAGTTAACCAATTTAGTTAGGAATCAAGTGTTTGGTTAGTGCATTATGGTGTGTTATGAAATATATAGGGTGTTAGGGTGTTCGGGGACCCTAACTAACTCAGAAAAATTAAAACAATGTGTTTAACAATATTTTTGTGTTCTGGGTAAAGTCCGGTTGTTCGGTTGGGTGTTGTTCCGTTAAAGTGCTTAATTAATCCGTAATGTGTCTTTTATAATACTTTTTGTGTCACAATTAATTCCCGACACTTTGGAAAGTATCTAGGACCATTTTGTCAAGTTTTTGCACATTACTAGCATCATTAAATGCTGAATTTTTGTTATTAAGTGCAGAATTCTGCATTTAGAGTGTGTTTTAGGCACTTCCCGGCACTATAACTATCACCTAGTGACGCAGTTTTATGGTCCTCATTTCCCTACACTCCCTACTAGTGTAGTACCCTGTCTCTGGCTCATACTGGCCTCAAAAACATTGTCTGTCTAGGTGCTGGCATTGTCAGCATGTTTTCTGGGTTATTCGCTCAGTGTGCTAACTGTGCTTTGTGCATCAAGTTTGTCACTAAAGTTTGTGTGTAATAAATGGAGTGACAGTATGAAATGTGATGCATATGTATGTTTGTAAAAGAAATCAGAATGCAGGTTAATCACAGTTGTAATCAAGCAAAGTCATTAAGCACAAATTTAATATTAATTAATTGTACGGATGTATGCAAATTTGACAGTTGTCACATTCTCCCCCCGTTAAGAAATTTTCGTCCTCGAAATTTGTACTACCTTAACTCCCTATGGTTCCGTTACATGTGTATGTATAAATAATACCGAGGTAGATAATCACCAAACCGAATCAAACCTTACTCACATCAGGTGAGTCCAAGAATATATAACAACCCAAACCCTATGGTTAAAAGGCATGTGCTTTTAGCATTTGATGTAAAAGGTGCAAGACGTATTTGATGTATAGTCTAGTGTAATCCAGCTAGTAGGGGTTCCACACAGGAGGAGATATGACTAATAAGATTCTCAAACGATTGATTGCAATAGGCAGATGAGTTTTCACAACCCATAGCGTCCACTATATGAATTCAAAATCAACAACTCAAATGTAATAGTAAAGTGATCTGTCATCTCCTGAATAAATGATTGGTAAGGTTTAGTGTGTTGGCATTCTTAAATTTCGAAAGTACGCTGAATGAAATACAAGCGAATCTGGTGTATCACTGCCTTGATTCGTAGTTGCATCAGGAATGTTTAATTAACAAGTCAAACAAGGTACAAGTAGGTTTGTGTGAAATGATTGACCATGATTAGCACAAGCTACAAGTTTGTGAGGATACTACAAGGTGTCGTATTGACATAATTCAATAATAGCGGTGACTGAACAAGTTCACCGTGTTTGAAACCAAATGAAAATGTACCGAAACAAGCCTGAAGTTTTGATTTACACAATGTCATAGAGTTTTCAATTGAATATGAAACATCAAAGAACCACTGTTTCTGTCACACCCTGACCACGTATAACATACAAAACGTGGCGGAAAACGTCGGGGAGTGTTGTAACAGAATTATTGTTTCACAACCATGGCATACAAAATTATATTTTATATATTAAACAAGAGTGTTACATTGTCTTAAACAGGAATCAAAGAGTTCATGACATAATTAAACTAGTCTATCTTCATTTTTATTCTCTAAGGCACAGGTCCGCCCTAGTGTCACGATCATCATCCAACGCAAAAGCTCCTGAAAACACATGTGAAAATAGGTACGTCAGCATAAAAATTCCTGTGAGATACATAGGATTTGTGAAAATAGGATTCATGACTTATGTTTGAGAAAATGTTTAGTCATGAACCTTGTAATTTGCTTTGTCTTGTAAATCATTCAAAAAGCAATGATATATATAAATAAGAGAATAATGTAAGTTTAAATGAATAACCAAGAAAAATGAGTTTATATAAGATAAGTTGTTTTGTAAATCAATGTCTTGTGAAAATAAGTTGTTTATGTAAAATGTAATATGTCAAATATTGAAATGATTTAAGTAACGCTACGACATGTAATGTAATAAAAACACTTATATATAGGAAGTACCAGCGGCGTATCCACCATGCTTGTATCATATTACACACGCCTCGTTTACTCAAATCACTTACTCAAACCAATCACCAATGTAAATTGTTTATGTATAAATGAATTGTCATGTGTTAATGTGTAAACCAAATCGAAATGTCTATATCCAATGTAAACCACTAATTGTGTATATCAATGTCAAAATGTTTATGTTTAATGTAGATCATGTAATGTATACCCAAAAATATCATGTATGGTAAGTGAAATATATCAACTAAACCATATGTGAAATGCACAAAAACAAGGTATTGAAGTAAAACATGGTTTAAATCAAAGTTATGTTTTGTGGAACAGATGCATGCTATACTGATACAAACATTTATGCGGTATTGTGAAAATGCATACATCCAAGCCTTGAGACTGTGGCGATAAACCCTTAAACAAATTAAAGGTTTATCTAAGTTATGTGTATTGAATTCGGTCATTCCTTCCAATCCAAACAAACCCAGGATTTCAGGAACGGGAGTTGTCAATTCCTATGGTACCACTACCTACTAACGAACGGCGTAGCTAATGTTAATGAATGTATTGTTCCATTGTAAACAACCCAAATGTCATACCAAAATGTAAGCATGTGATGAAAACAACTGTACTAAGTATGCACACAATGGGCATACATAGCATGAAATGTAATGTAATGTACTAAGTATGCACACAATGGACACACATAGCATGAAATGTAATGTAAAACAATGTACTAAGTATGCACACAATGGACATACATAGCATGAAATGTAAAGTAAAACAATGTACTAAGTATGCACACAATGGACATACATAGCATGAAATGTAATGTAAAACAATGTACTAAGTATGCACACAATGGACATACATAGCATGAAATGTAATGTAAAACAATGTACTAAGTATGCACACAATGGATATACATAGCATGAAATGTAATGTAAAACAATGTACTAAGTATGCATACAATGGACATACATAGCATGAACACAATGAAATCATGTACTATAAATGTACTAATGAACATAACAAGTATATGATGTGAAAGCAGGAAAGCACGAAAGTAACAAGTAGGCACATGTGTTTCACCCCAAAACAGTTTGGAAAATAGTAAAAGAGGGGTCTATGTACTCACTTCAGATTTCTCAGAAGTCCTAAGATAACCACCAAGCAATGCTAGAGATCACGGAATCAAACGGCACCTAATATAGGTAACTATGTTAATAAACCGGACCTAAATCGGAGGATCAGATAGAATGAGGGTTCGTAAACCAAACGAGTGTGGAGACTCGTGTAATATGGTTTAACAAAGCCTACATACTAAATGAAACCTAACATAAGTGCTTACGACCCATTACGACCCGTTTAGGTAGCTTATGCTACTTTAACGCGTCGTTCGCGTGAAACGCGTTCGCCTAACTAGTCCTATGACAAGTATTATATGCCTAAAATGTTTAATTATGTAACATAATGAGTTAAGTGACGAAAGTTTAGGTTACATATGCTTAATTACCAATTACACATGAAAAGGGTATTTTGGTAATTTACCTAAGGCATATAAACTACCTATCATACAACTACTTAACGAAGCGACCATAAGGTATAACCTCGAAAGGTTATTACCTATATACTATGGTCACCTAATGTATTTGGTCGGATCCTAATGATCGACCAAATGGGTCGGGTTCGAAGGTATAAGCGATTTATTAGATCGCTTACCCTTACGACCCTAGACAACGTGGTAATCAGTAGGCAGAGTCACAAGGGACTATAACCATCGTGATTACAATCACGTTGCGAAGTTCAAATGAACTTCACATTGACCATAAACTGGTCAACACAGAAAGTCAAACAAAGTTTGACTTTCGGACTCGAAAAGCAATAAAAGAACGAAGGAATACTTACAAAGGGTCCCCGAATGCTAATTTCGATCCAAGTAACTCAGGTATGAAACAATGGTTTCAACTTAGAGTTTCTCAAATCAAAATTCTAGTGGGTTTTACAATGGCATGGGGGGGGGGGTATTTATAGTTTTCGGTGAGCCGTTAAGATCGTTTCTTGGAAACCGTGCTTTGATCTTGGCCATACACCTTAAGATAGTGGTTTTTGAAAACCATTTAAGCCCCTAGTATTGCCCAATACCATGTGCACAAGTGAAATGGACCTGATTCAATGTTTCTGCAAGTTTTCTGCTGTCTGGGGACTGCTTGCGCATCGTAACACTCCCAGTGTTGAGGTGCGCAAGGACCAACTTTGGCAGAATGGCAGATTTGGTCCCTGTTAGTGTTTTGAGCTATTTCCGACACGTTTAAGGCCTGTTAACCCCATTTCAAAGCTCTAAAATGAAGTTAAAGTATAGGGAACTTAAAATGTGCTAAAAAATATCTCGGATGTCCGTTCGTTTGGCCGTACGATCGCGATGTTCGGTTAATTACGACGGAATGCACATGAGCGCGAAAAACGATCCAAATGACGCGACGAATGGATTTTTCTTATGCCAAACACTAAAATAAAATATTTTAGTACTTACATAAATTTTTGGATGTCCGGAGGTATTCAAAACGTGAGTTATGCGCGAAAGTGCAAACTTGTGCACTTTTGACGCTTTTAGTCCCTGAATGAGCCAAAAGTTTATTTTAGCACACCGAACCCCTCAAAGCCTATTTCTAAGCTATATAAAGGATATTTAAGGTGTGTTTAACTTATGGTCATGTTCCGGAATGTTCGTTATAGTTCAAATTGGCATACTTTCACAGTTTGTCAAGTTTAGTCCCTGTAAGCGAATTAACTTGTTTTTGACATACCAAAGCCTTCAAAACTTATTTCTAAGTTATGTAAAGGTTATTTAAGGTATGTTAAGTATATGTTGATGTTCCAGAGTATTTGTTGCATTAAACTGATTACGTTTACACACCAGTTTGCGTATAACTCTCCAGAAATGATATAGAGTTTGAAATTGAATAAAAGTCAAAACATGAAAAATGTAAAACACAACCAAACAAACATTGGGACCAAATAACATTGTTTTATTCATAATTGAACTGTTCACAATGATTACAAGCACAGATGTTACAGTCTCCCCTACTTGTGGAAATTTCGTCCCGAAATTTATTTAGAGGAAACTCGTGCAAAAAGATGCGGGTATTTTGCCTTCATTTGATCTTCGCGTTCCCAAGTAAACTAGGGTCCACGTTTAGCTTCCCAGTAAACCTTGACCAAAGGAATGCGCTTGCGTTTAAGCCACTTAACTTCACGTTCCATGATTTCCACAGGTTTCTCGACAAATTTCAGTGTTTTGTCAACACGAATTTCGTCAAGCGGTATGTGGAGGTTCTCATCAGCTAAACACCTTTTGAGATTGGACACGTGAAAAGTTGGATGAACATTTCCAAGTTCAGGAGGTAACTCAAGTCTGTAGGCTACCTTTCCGATTCTTTCGACGATCTTGAATGGTCCAACGTATCTAGGTGCAAGTTTTCCTTTCTTTCCAAATCTGATCACACCTTTCCAAGGTGAGACCTTAAGTAATACTCGATCACCGACTTGAAATTCCAAGGGCTTGCGTTTTGGGTCCGCGTAACTCTTTTGACGGCTTCTAGCTGTCTGAAGGTTATCACGAACCTTCTTAACCTTATCAGTTGTCTCTAAAATGAGGGCAGGTCCAGTAAGTTGAGCCTCGCCGATCTCATTCCAGCAGACTGGTGAACGACATTTTCGACCATAGAGAGCCTCGAAAGGAGCCATTTTGATGCTGGTGTGATAACTGTTGTTGTAGGAGAATTCAATTAACGGAAGATGTGAATCCCAACTACCACCAAAATCGATCACACAAGCTCTAAGCATATCCTCCAGAGTCTGGATTGTTCTTTCAGATTGACCATCCGTTTGTGGATGATAAGTTGTGCTCAGATTAAGTTGGGTCCCCATAGCAGATTGCATGGTTCTCCAAAAATGAGAAGTGAAACGAGCATCTCTGTCAGAAATGATGTTCAAAGGAACACCATGTCGAGCTACAATTTCATCCACATATATTTTTGCAAGTTTGTCAGCAGTAAAATCCTCACGGATTGGCAAGAAATGTGCTGACTTAGTAAGACGATCAACGACTACCCAGATGGCATCATGACCTTTCTTTGTGCGTGGAAGTTTGGTAACAAGATCCATAGTAATGTTTTCCCATTTCCAAACTGGGATCTCTGGTTGCACCAATAAACCAGAAGGACGCTGATGTTCAGCCTTAACCTTAAGACAAGTAAGGCATTTTGATACGTATAAGGCAATGTCTTTCTTCATACCAGGCCCCCAATAGTGAATACGAAGATCCTTATACATCTTATCCGAGTCAGGATGAATAGAATAGCGAGACATATGGGCTTCATCCATAAGCAAGGTACGAAGATTATCTTGGCTTGGGACCCACAAACGGTCCATGAAGTAATACGATCCATTGTCCTTCAGTTCCAGATCAGGTGTTATGTGATAGGGAAATTCCTTATCCATCAAACCTTGTGAAACACAAGATTGTTGAGCCTGAGAAATGCGTGCTTGGATATCGGATCGAGCTTGAATAACAGATTGAACACGTACACAATGAAGCTTAGTACGTTCCTTACGACTCAATGCATCGGCTACGACATTCGCCTTACCAGGATGGTAGCGAATTTCGCAGTCATAGTCGTTTAGTAGCACAACCCAACGTCGTTGCCTCATGTTGAGTTCTTTCTGATTGAAGATATGTTGAAGACTTCTGTGGTCAGTGAAAACCACACATTTTGTACCGTACAAATAGTGTCTCCAGATCTTAAGAGCGAAAACAACTGCACCTAACTCAAGATCATGAGTGGTGTAGTTTTTCTCATGTATCTTCAACTGCCTCGATGCATATGCTATGACTTTGTTCCTTTGCATTAGAACACAACCAAGACCCAGTTTCGATGCATCACAATACACGACAAAATCATCATCACCCTCAGGCAATGATAGAACAGGCGCATCGCAAACCTTCGGCTTCAAGTTTTGAAAAGCTTCCTCTTGTTTGAATCCCCAATCAAAGGGTTTGTTCTTCTGAGTTAGAGCAGTTAGAGGAACTGCAATCTTCGAGAAGTTTTCTATGAAGCGGCGATAATAACCCGCTAGACCAAGAAAAGAACGAACCTCAGTAGGAGTAGTAGGCATATCCCAATCCTTAATCGCACTGATCTTGGAGGGATCTACATGAATACCTTGTTCGTTGATAATATGTCCTAAGAATTGAACTTCTTTAAGCCAAAATTCGCACTTGGAGAATTTGGCGAAAAGTTGCTCTTTCTTTAGGAGTTCCAGAATAAGACGAAGATGTTGCTCGTGATCAGCTCGCGTCTTAGAATAAATCAAGATGTCGTCAATAAAAAGAATGACGAACTGATCTAAATAAGGCTTGCAGACCCTATTCATTAAGTCCATGAAAACAGCAGGAGCATTAGTCAAACCGAATGGCATGACTGTGAACTCATAATGCCCATAACGAGTGCGGAAAGCTGTTTTGGGAATATCTTCTTCATGCACCCGAAGTTGATGATATCCAGATCGCAGATCAATCTTCGAAAAATAAGAAGCGCCATGTAACTGATCAAATAGATCATCGATGCGAGGTAGGGGATATCGATTCTTGATGGTAAGCTTGTTAAGCTCACGGTAATCGATACACATCCTAAAGGATCCATCCTTCTTCTTGATAAAAAGAACGGGAGCTGTAACACCTGTGCCTCCACGGCCATCAAACAAATACCAAACCAATGAAATATCATATTTCATACTTGGGATTTGTAAAAATATGTGTATCGTTAGCACATATCAACTCTTGTTCGATTTCAAGCTCTAAATCGCTTTCTGGAGGGTTATACGCGCACTGATGCGTAAATATAACCAGTTTAATCCAACAAACACTCCGGAATAGTGAAATAGGCTTAACATACCTTAAATAACCTTTACATAACTTAGATATAAGTTTTGGAAGGTTTGGTGTGGTGAAATCAAAGTTTAATCGCTTACAGGGACTAAAGTTGACAAACTACGAAAGTATGCCAATTTGAACTGTAACAGACCTTCCGAAACATGACCATAAGTTAAACATACCATAAATATCCTTTACATAGCTTAGAAATAGGCTTTGAGGTGTTCGGTATGCTAAAATAAACTTTTGTGGCATTCAGGGACTAAAAGCGTCAAAAAGTGCACAAGTTTGCATTTTTACGCGTAACTTACGTTCTGAATACATCCGGACATCCAAAAATTTATGTAAGCACTAAAATATTTTATTTTAGTGTTCGGCATAAGAAAAATCCATTCGTCGCGTCATTTGGATCGTTTTTTCGCGCTTATGCGCATTCCGTCGTAATTAAGCGAACATCGCGTTCGTACGGCTAAACGAACCGACATCCGAGATATTTTTGAACACATTTTAAGTTCCCTATACTTTAACTTCATTTTAGAGCTTTGAAATGGGGTTAACGGGCCTTAAACGTGTCAAAAATGGGCTAAATGCATGACAGGGACCAAAAGTGTAATTCTGCCAAACTTTGGCCTAGCGGTGCGCTACACTTTTAGTGTAGCGGTGCGCTAGCCAAGTCCAGACCAGATGCAGAGTTTCTAACAGCCTGTTTGCACATGTTTGATCCTCCACCACATGTTCTAAGATGCTTAGTCATGAAGATAAGGATCATTTTTAGCTTCCATAAGGTTCCGACAAGTGTACGGGTTGGATCATGGCACGTTTTCCATGAAACGATCTTAACGGTTACCCGAAAACTATATATACCCATCCACCCCCATTGCATTTCTTACAAGAATTCTGATTTTGAGAGCTCTAAGTTGAAACCATTGTTTCACACCTGAGTTCTTGGATCGGGATTAGCATTCGGGGACCCTTCGTAAGTATTCTTTCGTTCTTTTCCTTATTTTTACTGCTTTTCGAGTCAGAAAGTCAAACTTTGTTTGACTTTCAGCGTTGACCAATAATGGTCAATGCGAAGTTCGTTTGAACTTCGCAACGTGAGTGTAATCACGTTGGTCATAGTCCCTTGGGACTATGCCCACTGATTACCACGTTGTCTAGGGTCGTAGGGTAGGCGATCTAATAAATCGCCTATACCTTCGAACCCGACCCAGTTTGGTCGATCATTAGGATCCGACCAAACACATTAGGTGACCATAGTAGGTAGGGAATAACCTTTCGAGGTTATACCCTATGGTCACATCGTTTAAGTAGTTGTATGATAGGTAGTTTATATGCCTTAGGTAAATTACCAGAATACCCTTTTCATGTATAATTGGTAATTAAGCATATGTAACCTAAACTTTTGTCACGTAACTGATTATGTAACATGTTTAGGCATATAACACTTGTCATAGGGCTAGTTAGGCGGTCCAAACGCGTTTCACGCGAACGACGCGTTAAAGTAGCATAAGCTACCTAAACGGGTCGTAATGGGTCGTAAGCACTTAGGTTAAGTTTCATTTAGTATGTAGGCTTTGTTAAACCAAATGACACGAGTCTCTACACTCGTTTGGTTTACAAACCCTAATGCTACCCGATCTTCCGATCTAGGTCCGGTTAATTAACATAGTTACCTATATTAGGTGCCGTTTGATATCCGCGATATCTAGCATTGTTTGGTTGTTACTCAAGGACTTCTGAGCAATCTCAAGTGAGTACATAGACCCCTCTTTTACTGTTTTCCAAACTGTTTTGGGGTGGAACACATGTGCCTACTTGTTACTTTCATGCTTTACATGTTTTCACATCATATACCTGGTATGTTCGTTAGTACATTATAGTACATGATCTCATTGTGTTTTATGCTATGTATGTCCATTTAGTTCATACTTAGTACATCGTTTTACATTTACATTTTATGCTATGTATGTCCATTGCGTGCATACTTAGTACATTGTTTTCATCACATGCTTACATTTTGGTATGACATTTGGTTTGTTTACATGGGACAATACATTCATTAACACCGATCATGCCGTTTGTTAGTAGGTAGTGGTACCATAGGAATTGACAACTCCCGTTCCGGACGTCCCAGGGAAAGGGGATGAAAGGAATGACCGAATTCGTTGTTATAAAGACAGATAGACCTTTAATTTGTTTAAAGGGTTTATCACCTCAGTCGCCAGGCTTGGATGTATGCATATTCACAATACCGCATAAATGTTTATATTAAATAGTTGCATGCATTTACACAAAACATAGCTTTGATTTAAACCAAGTTTTACTTCAATACTTTGTTTTTGTGCATATGGTTTAGTTGAGACCTTTCACTTGCCATACAAGACATTTTGACATAGACATTTGACATGGATATTTTGACATAGACATTTGACATGGATATTTGACATAGACATTTGACATGGATATTTGACATAGACATTTGACATGGATATTTGACATAGACATTTGACATGGATATTTGACATAGACATTTGACATGGATATTTGACATAGACATTTTGACATGATTTACATCTTGACATGAAAATTTTACATTGTTTGGTTTGGTTTGATTAAGTGATTAAGTAACGATGCGTGTGTAATATGATACAAGCATGGTGGATACGCCGCTGGTACTTCCTATATATAAGTGTTTGTATGGTATTACATGTCGTAACGTTATTTGAATCATTTCAGTTTGAGACATAGAACATTTCATACAAATAACATACTTTTCACAAGACATTGATTTATAAACAACTTATCTTATGCAAACACATTTTACTTGGTTATTCATTTAACCTTACATTTATTTATACTTATCATCTGATCTTATCGTTTTTCAAATGATTTAAAAGACAAAGCAAATAACAAGGTTCATGACTAAACATTTTCTCAAACATAAGTCATGAATCTTATTTTTCACAAAACCTATGTATCTCACAGGCATTTTTATGCTGACGTACCTATTTTCACATGTGTTTTTCAGGAACTGTTGCATAAGATGATCAAGTTACACATAGACAGACTTGGGCTTTAGTGACAATAAAAGATGCAAGACTAGTTAATTATGTTGTATTTATTTGTTTATTAAGACATTGTAACACTTTTAATCAATAAAACGAAACTTCAATTGCCATGGATTTGAAACAATTAATTCTGTTACAACACTCCCCGATATTTCCGCCACGTTTTGTATGTTCTACGTGGTCGGGGTGTGACAGAAAAGATGGTATCAGAGCCAATGGTTATAGGGAATTAGGTTATTAGTAATTAGTAATGCTTTGACCTAGTCTATAACCTTCTTAGGACCCTAACGCGAGTTTACTTGCGTTTAGTCATAAAACAATACTGTCGCCTATCCTTAGGCGACAACCGCAACAAAAACATAAATTTCAAAACCGCTTTGAAAACTAATCATCTGTTCTAGGATGATTGATTACTAGGTTTTGAACCCACTATTGTAAGGTTTTGAACTCTCTATTATATGGTTTTGAACCCCTTTGAGTTTTCAAAACTTCGTCAAGGTTTTGGGTTTTAAATAATGTGAACACGTGCAAACTGGAAGGGTGAATGCCTGTATTCTGGGTTTTCTGTCTAGGCAAGCACTTCGTATACATCTCATCAGACGCGAGACCAGTTGTGCTTACCTGGGAATTCTTGGGATGAGTGTTCACTTATAGGCGAGCATGTCTTCGCGATACATTATTTTTGACCTATTTACTTTGATTTGTCACCATCTCATTTGTTTGCCTTAGGTAACAAACAAATGATCACAATTTTCATTCGTTACCACTCTGTATTGATTATCCAATAACCTTTCACTCGTTTCTTCCTCTGTCTTTCATTTTCTTCTAGAATGTCTATTCCTCTTGGCACTGGTCAAATGCCCGAGCGAACAGCCAAATTTGTCCAGCAAATTGGCGAAGTGATTCAGAGGACTGTGGATTTAGGTATTGCCATGGCTCGTCTTAACAATGAAGCCTCTCGTCTCGACAATGAAGCCACTCAAGAGACACCAAAGGAAGCAGTAGTCAGGCTTGCAACAACATCAAGGAAGCGTAAGGCTTCAAGGAAACCCGCAGCGGTTACACCTAATCAAGCTGGACCTAGCCAAGTGGCAAGGCCACCAGCTAGGAAGCCGTACTTAGGAACTGCTCCTAGGTGCAAGCGATGCAACCGTCATCATTCAAACCTCATACCCTGCTCCAAATGTACCTACTGTGGACGGAGGGGACATTTGGTCAACACATGCCGCTTTGCTATCCAGAACAAAGCTGTTGCAAATCCTGCTGCTACCCAACTCCAAGTCAACCCTACTCAAGCTCGTTTCCCGCGTGGTACTTGCTACAACTGTGGCGATACGAGCCATTTCAGGAACAACTGCCCGAAGATAGTCAGTGCAAATCCAACCCTCGGATAAGCATTTGGCTGAACAAAGGATGTTGCTGTCTTATGCCTTTGTTTCTTTTGTTTCGTGTATTGTGAAACAATATGTCTTGTTCATAAATAAAAAAATGGTTGTTCACAAATTCTGATATACAAGTATAGTTACATGTGTGTATGATTTTTCTATGATACCTGCATTAAGGAACTATGTTCCTTACAAACTACTCTTGTGATTTCTCTCTTTCAAATGATTGCTCATGATTCCCTCAAAAATTTTAAGTACTCGTTTCACTCTAAGAAACAAAGTACAGAAAATTAAGTGACATTATGAGTAATCGTGCTTTTCGCACATCTGTGCCTTTAAATCCTTGGTTAGATAACTAAGGGTGTTTTCAAATCTCATACCCATTACGTTTTGATTTTTCAACATACACAGTACCAGTATTTCAAAACAATCTTCATGATCTCAAAACATTTCATATAGTTTGAAAATAATTTTTCTAGATGCATTGTCTATGTTATTTCAAAAACATTGGCCATGTTATCAAAACCAACCTTTCTAATTTTAAAATATTTCTTATAGTCTGAAGACAATATTAACACAATACATTTTCTGATCAAGTGCATGATTTCGAAAAGCATCATTCATGTCTTTTAAAAACCTTATACATAAGTTCAAAAAATGCATCTCGCATGATTTTAAAACATTTTTAAATATATCTATCTAATACACCTACTTTATGATTTCAAAAGTATTATATATATAAGGTTTCAAAAACGTTAAACACCTTTTTCTTAAAAGAACCCCATGCATAGTTTTCAAAAATATTTTCCTCATACATTGACTTAACCTTCAAAATTCTGCTTCATATGTCGCCTTGGCATATCTAGCATCTCAATTTCATAAGCATTTTTACTCCATGTTTTGACATAAGCACGTCCAGTGCAAGGTATCAAAACATCTTCAACTTCTAAAATCCTAAGGGATCTTTTTATCTTCACAATTAGATCCTTGTGGATGATCATCATTCAAATCAGAGTCCTTAATTGGATTCCTTATGTACCTGAATTCGAACATTTCGGATTCCTTATAATCGAAATCGAATTTTTCTTTTAAAAGATCTTTCTATCTTTATAGTTAGATTCTTGATAATGTTTAAAGTACCAAATGAAATCCACGAGATGGATTCCTAGTGTGCTTTAAATACATGTACTCTGTTAGCAGAACAAACTTCTAGTTAAACAATTTTGTGATTATGTGACTATGTGTTTATTCATCTTATGTTTTCTTTTATGCATTTTTGTGTTTTTGGTATACTCTGGGTATTCATTATCCAAATCCTCGTAGAATCTTTCATATCTTCATATGAGGGATTCGTAGTAGGATATTCAAAAAGGTACTACCTTAAATCCTAAATGGGCTTCTATGTAATAGTTAAGACCCTTGGATTATATAGTACTACTCCATTATTCATAAGAGACCCTTTAGTGGTCTAGTCAAAAAGATTGATTCACAATTTGGTTAAAGAACGACATCTAGTGATGTAGCTGGACAGACTCCTTGATAGTCTATTTAAATCATTTATTGATTTAGTCTAAAGGACTCTATGGCGGTCTAAGTCACGCTCATCACAGGATTGTTCATTTGGTTTTACCCTACACATTATAAAATAGACTGTGTGAACTGTGCAAGGAATTCTCTAATTATGGATGCGCACATAATTATGAAATTTAGTGCACAGAAATCCAGTAAGATTTATTATGTGAAGGAACCGATAGTGACAACAATAACAAAATGAGAACGATGTAATGGAGGCATGGTGGACGCACCAATGACGCTTCATATACTTGTATATAAGTGTCCCTCTTACATTGCAAACATAATGTTATTAAGGTTACTAGAAGTTCAAGAACCCTAACCAATGTTGTTTGATCTTTTCAACTTCATGTTTTAAACTCTCACAAGTTTCCTCTAAATAAATTTCGGGACGAAATTTCCTAAAGTAGGGGAGACTGTAACACCTGTGCCTCCACGGCCATCAAACAAATACCGAACCAATGAAATATCATATTTCATACTTGGGATTTGTAAAAATATGTGTATCGTTAGCACATATCAACTCTTGTTCGATTTCAAGCTCTAAATCGCTTTCTGGAGGGTTATACGCGCACTGATGCGTAAATATAACCAGTTTAATCCAACAAACACTCCGATATAGTGAAATAGGATTAACATACCTTAAATAACCTTTACATAACTTAGATATAAGTTTTGGAAGGTTTGGTGTGGTGAAATCAAAGTTTAATCGCTTACAGGGACTAAAGTTGACAAACTACGAAAGTATGCCAATTTGAACTGTAACAGACCTTCCGAAACATGACCATAAGTTAAACATACCATAAATATCCTTTACATAGCTTAGAAATAGGCTTTGAGGTGTTCGGTATGCTAAAATAAACTTTTGTGGCATTCAGGGACTAAAAGCGTCAAAAAGTGCACAAGTTTGCATTTTTACGCGTAACTTACGTTCTGAATACATCCGGACATCCAAAAATTTATGTAAGCACTAAAATATTTTATTTTAGTGTTCGGCATAAGAAAAATCCATTCGTCGCGTCATTTGGATCGTTTTTTCGCGCTTATGCGCATTCCGTCGTAATTAAGCGAACATCGCGTTCGTACGGCTAAACGAACCGACATCCGAGATATTTTTGAACACATTTTAAGTTCCCTATACTTTAACTTCATTTTAGAGCTTTGAAATGGGGTTAACGGGCCTTAAACGTGTCAAAAATGGGCTAAATGCATGACAGGGACCAAAAGTGTAATTCTGCCAAACTTTGGCCTAGCGGTGCGCTACACTTTTAGTGTAGCGGTGCGCTAGCCAAGTCCAGACCAGATGCAGAGTTTCTAGCAGCCTGTTTGCACATGTTTGATCCTCCACCACATGTTCTAAGATGCTTAGTCATGAAGATAAGGATCATTTTTAGCTTCCATAAGGTTCCGACAAGTGTACGGGTTGGATCATGGCACGTTTTCCATGAAACGATCTTAACGGTTACCCGAAAACTATATATACCCATCCACCCCCATTGCATTTCTTACAAGAATTCTGATTTTGAGAGCTCTAAGTTGAAACCATTGTTTCATACCTGAGTTCTTGGATCGGGATTAGCATTCGGGGACCCTTCGTAAGTATTCTTTCGTTCTTTTCCTTATTTTTACTGCTTTTCGAGTCAGAAAGTCAAACTTTGTTTGACTTTCAGCGTTGACCAGTAATGGTCAATGCGAAGTTCGTTTGAACTTCGCAACGTGAGTGTAATCACGTTGGTCATAGTCCCTTGGGACTATGCCCACTGATTACCACGTTGTCTAGGGTCGTAGGGTAGGCGATCTAATAAATCGCCTATACCTTCGAACCCGACCCAGTTTGGTCGATCATTAGGATCCGACCAAACACATTAGGTGACCATAGTAGGTAGGGAATAACCTTTCGAGGTTATACCCTATGGTCACATCGTTTAAGTAGTTGTATGATAGGTAGTTTATATGCCTTAGGTAAATTACCAGAATACCCTTTTCATGTATAATTGGTAATTAAGCATATGTAACCTAAACTTTTGTCACGTAACTGATTATGTAACATGTTTAGGCATATAACACTTGTCATAGGGCTAGTTAGGCGGTCCAAACGCGTTTCACGCGAACGACGCGTTAAAGTAGCATAAGCTACCTAAACGGGTCGTAATGGGTCGTAAGCACTTAGGTTAAGTTTCATTTAGTATGTAGGCTTTGTTAAACCAAATGACACGAGTCTCTACACTCGTTTGGTTTACAAACCCTAATGCTACCCGATCTTCCGATCTAGGTCCGGTTAATTAACATAGTTACCTATATTAGGTGCCGTTTGATATCCGCGATCTCTAGCATTGTTTGGTTGTTACTCAAGGACTTCTGAGCAATCTCAAGTGAGTACATAGACCCCTCTTTTACTGTTTTCCAAACTGTTTTGGGGTGGAACACATGTGCCTACTTGTTACTTTCATGCTTTACATGTTTTCACATCATATACCTGGTATGTTCGTTAGTACATTATAGTACATGATCTCATTGTGTTTTATGCTATGTATGTCCATTTAGTTAATACTTAGTACATCGTTTTACATTTACATTTTATGCTATGTATGTCCATTGCGTGCATACTTAGTACATTGTTTTCATCACATGCTTACATTTTGGTATGACATTTGGTTTGTTTACATGGGACAATACATTCATTAACACCGATCATGCCGTTCGTTAGTAGGTAGTGGTACCATAGGAATTGACAACTCCCGTTCTGGACGTCCCAGGGAAAGGGGATGAAAGGAATGACCGAATTCGTTGTTATAAAGACAGATAGACCTTTAATTTGTTTAAAGGGTTTATCACCTCAGTCGCCAGGCTTGGATGTATGCATATTCACAATACCGCATAAATGTTTATATTAAATAGTTGCATGCATTTACACAAAACATAGCTTTGATTTAAACCAAGTTTTACTTCAATACTTTGTTTTTGTGCATATGGTTTAGTTGAGACCTTTCACTTGCCATACAAGACATTTTGACATAGACATTTGACATGGATATTTTGACATAGACATTTGACATGGATATTTGACATAGACATTTGACATGGATATTTGACATAGACATTTGACATGGATATTTGACATAGACATTTGACATGGATATTTGACATAGACATTTGACATGGATATTTGACATAGACATTTTGACATGATTTACATCTTGACATGAACATTTTACATTGTTTGGTTTGGTTTGATTAAGTGATTAAGTAACGATGCGTGTGTAATATGATACAAGCATGGTGGATACGCCGCTGGTACTTCCTATATATAAGTGTTTGTATGGTATTACATGTCGTAACGTTATTTGAATCATTTCAGTTTGAGACATAGAACATTTCATACAAATAACATACTTTTCACAAGACATTGATTTATAAACAACTTATCTTATGCAAACACATTTTACTTGGTTATTCATTTAACCTTACATTTATTTATACTTATCATCTGATCTTATCGTTTTTCAAATGATTTAAAAGACAAAGCAAATAACAAGGTTCATGACTAAACATTTTCTCAAACATAAGTCATGAATCTTATTTTTCACAAAACCTATGTATCTCACAGGCATTTTTATGCTGACGTACCTATTTTCACATGTGTTTTTCAGGAACTGTTGCATAAGATGATCAAGTTACACATAGACAGACTTGGGCTTTAGTGACAATAAAAGATGCAAGACTAGTTAATTATGTTGTATTTATTTGTTTATTAAGACATTGTAACACTTTTAATCAATAAAACGAAACTTCAATTGCCATGGATTTGAAACAATTAATTCTGTTACAACACTCCCCGATATTTCCGCCACGTTTTGTATGTTCTACGTGGTCGGGGTGTGACAGGAGCACCCCAAGGTGAAAAGCTAGGACGGATAAAACCTTTGTCAGAGAGCTCCTGAAGCTGCTTAGACAACTCTTGCATCTCAGACGGTGCAAGACGATATGGAGCTCTGGCAATGGGATTTGCACCAGGTACGAGATCAATACGGAACTGGACTTGGCGTGCTGGAGGTAGACCAGGTAAGTCTTCAGGGAATACTTCAGAATAATCCCAAATGACAGGAATATCTGAAATAGACTTACCCTTGCCTTTATCTGCTGTAACATGTGCTAAGAAGGCCACATAGTTCTTCTGCAGATATTTCCGAGCTTTAAAACAAGACATGAGCTTGAGGCCACCAAACGGTTTCTCACCTTGAACCTGTAGGATCTCGCCTGTCGAAAGCGGCACACGAACGATCTTCTCAAAACAAACTACCTCTGTGTGATGCTTGGATAACCAATCCATACCCACTATAACGTCGAAGCTTCCAAGTTGCATTGGCGTGAGGTCAATAGGAAAAAGATGATCGTTAAGGTTCAACTGGCAGTTGCGAAGAACAGAATCAAGAACAATGGGTTCACCACTAGCAACTTCTACTGTCAAAGGTTTTCCTAGTTTCGTTCTAGACACGCGAAGCATTGGCTCA